>LUCG01271242.1:0-16508 GCA_001633085.1 Carthamus tinctorius | reverse complement strand
ACAAATATCTTTGAATCGACTTATTATAACTTTGAGTTGTAAAAAAGTTGTCATCGCCATTTACTGATTCGTCCGTTTTGAAGTTAATTTTGATAACGTTGAATCCTTGTTTTACCACAAGCAACCAATCTATACTGAAGAACAATTCCATCACTGATGCAATTAGGGATATTCTTGTAGGGATAAGGTTGGGTTTCGGTGAGAAGTTGAATTTAATGTGAGAAGTCATGACTATCAATCGTTGGATGAGAAATAGTAATCAACAGTGGATGAGAAGTTGATGCACATTAGGATAAGATGCACCGAGTTGCGTCGGATCAATTGCCTTTTAAAGTAGGGGTGAGCATCGTATCCGATACCTGCCTTTGGAACTGCAACTGTCCGGAACCGCTGGTTCTAAAACCGGAATTTATGTGATTGGTTTCAATTCCTAAAATACGGAACCGATCAAGACTAGTTCATGTTGCAGTTCTTATTTTTTCGGAAACCGTTAACCGTTGGGTATTCAGAATTGGAACCAGCAATACCCATTATTTTAATAAAAAAAAAATTATATGTTTATTATATTTAATATACTAAAACTGAAATTATTACTTTAACTTTTACGGTTACACACTTACACTTATGGACTACTACTTCATTCACTCGATTTATTTATTTTGTTTTTTTTTTCGATATTTATTTTATCATATGTAACATTTGAATTTGTGTTTTTTGTTATGTTCATTTCTTGGTCGTGATTATTTATTAATTACTAGATTTTTGCTTTTATTTGATTAGTTTTCAACGTTTGTAATAACTAATAACTATTTTTATAGCATGAAATGATAAAACTTTAAAAAAATTAATAGACACCGGTTACGCGATTCCGGGACCGGTCCTCAAATATAAAGAACCGATATAACTGGTTTCGGTTTTGAGACTTGTTTCATGAATTTTGGCCACGTACATACGTTTGTTCGCCCCCATTCTAAAGCGTAATTCATAGAAGGACATAAGAATAAAAGTGATTAATGGTTCAGATCCACATTTTATGTTTTTCACGTTAAACTTAACTTCTCATATGATCATTTGTATGTTGGGCTAATACAACCGAACTTATGTATACATGCATGTATTTAAACTTATGTTCATTAACCTAAACTTGTAATTGATTTAGAAAAGATGTACCTAATCAACAATGACTAACATTAAAGTTTTTAATGCATGACCTATGGCAACAAACATGTTGGCACATGTTTTTCCTACCTAAACTTAGGTTTGCATTTTGAAATTTGAGAGGAGAGAGCCTTGAAAAAAAATCCATTCAAGCCGTTAAATTGAGATGATTCAGTAGATGTGATATGAAAAAATCGTTACAACCACCTTTTGTGAAGAATACAAATATGTCTTCTAGATTTTTAGATCGAAAATCTATGGATTACAAAAAAAAAATACAGCATAACAAATTACACCAAAAAAAGTTCACGTGATTTATTTAATTTGACATTGTTTTTGTATATATTTTTTATTTGTTTTTTCGTGATTGTTCGGATCTTTTTTTTTTCTAAGGTTCTCTCTAGATCTTTTCCATATGTGTTATTAAAAACCTTAAATATTATGATAGGTATAAGAACTATTATTATAAAGTAGAGTTAAGTCACGTGTGGTTAGCTTATGTGTGGGCCTGATTATCGAAGGGGATTATTATTTGTATTATGCTTTATGTTAAAATCAGGTCATTCTGACATTGGAAATGTAAAAAACAGTTTGTGATGGTGAGAGGAAAATAATGCATTTACTAACTCTTTGGGTGCAATTAGCATCATCCTTATTGAATGGCATTTTACTCAAATAATGGTTTCATCATTTTATTAAAAATTAATAAAGAAATCTTCATATAAAAAATAGATGAAATGAAAATTTTCTAGGCTATCAAAGCATTAGTAGCCTAGTGGTCGGTAACATCCTTGTGAGGAACAGTAGATGGCATCCCTGTCTACCGGGGTTCGATTCATGGGGTGAGCATGTGGAGATACGTTGACCATGGGTCGGCTTTCGAGTCGATCTATGGTCGCCGATGGTTAGTCAGATGTCTGTATAAATCCCGGATACCTCGTCGACTTCGTGTCGAAAAGTGTGTGTGAGTTATCCGTCCGTTCAAAAAAAATCTAGGCTACCTACTTGTAAAGTTACAAATAATAATAATAACAAAATTGTGAGGTTGGGATAGATTTGTTAAAATCCAGCTAATCATTTCCGTACCTTTTTTATACATTTTTGTTTTCAATTATATGGTAACTTTCTATTTTATGCAAGTCATGATTAAATTATGTGTTTATGGTTTTTATTTGATTAATTATTTATATTCATATAACAAAACCAAATGAACCTACTGTATCTAACTTTGAAAATAGAGTCTTTAAGAAATAAGATGTATGCAGATGTTACATCAATTATTAAGATTGAGACATTGTTTCTATGACGATCCAAATCTTGTATAGATGCATTCGAATTTATATATAATAAATAAGTAACTGGATTGTCACATGTCATTCTCTTGTGAGTCAGAATCAGTATTTTCCTGTCTAAACGTGTCCAAATGACACGCGTAATTTTATTTAATAAAGCGTACTAATTTATTTTAAATATAAAAAAGTATATATAATATAAGATAATCACTGAAATTTTAATTGTTCAAGTTAATTTTTGGATTGCCTATAGAAAATATTTTGACTAATTAATTTTATTAAAAACACCAGTTTGACTAGTTAAATTTATTTTGATTAATTAAATTATATTTATACTTAGTACTTTATAAATTGTATTATTAATAAATCAAAAATAAAAACAAAAACTGATACAAAACAAAATTATTTATCAAAGTGCTCAATAGTTTAAGATGTTTTCCGATACGTCATACGCATACGTATCTAGTAAATAAATAAAGTAACTTTTTCAAAGTCAATGGTTTTGTACAAGATGCACAAGAAGATAATATCATCAAGTAAAAATATGATACTGTTAGAAACTAACACTCCGTGTTTTCTGTTAAATTAAATGTTTATGAACAAAATCATAATTTAATAAATATACTTAATATTTTAATAAAGCCAGAAGTGTACTCATGAAATCTAGCTATCTTGAATTATTTTTTTTCGGTTTTATTCTTTGTCTCTGTTGATTTTATAACATAATATTTTGGTCTTGAAAATACACTAGTATTTTTATGTTTGGAGAAAAAAAATTGAAAGACCATTATAAAAAAATGAAAAAAAACATACATAATATCCAATTAACAAAATAAAACTTTAAAAGTTCTTGAATTTATATAACTTAAACTCATTATTATTATTATTTAATTGTTATTACTCTATAAAGATAATAATTAAGTATTTAACTCTATGATATTCTAATTATGTTATAAATTTTAATATTTAAAATAAAATATTTATTTTTTATTGATTATGTTATTTACTTATTTAAATGAACTTAAATAAAAAAATTATACACACATTTACTTATAATCCTGATTTTCAAATCTTTTATAAAATCATTTATATTTAAATATATAAATAAAATAATAGTCGGATATGAATAAATATCATAAGCGGGACTACGGACGGCTGTGGTTGTGACACGTCATCCCGTTGAAAACACTCACAAATATTGTTACGGCTTTTTGCCTAATAAATACAAACTTCATGACTCGATTACACGTCAGCCTGGCCCCACCTACCTTAAACTGTGTGACAAATAAATATTATCATTTTATCATCTAAGGCTATGCGTAACGGCGTGTTGGATTCAGCGGGTTTAGCGGCTACTGCTACTTGCCCACCGGGTTCGGCGGGTTGAAGGTGACAACGGTTTGGTGAAGCCGATGATAATCAGAGAGGGTTGTGTGTGTGGTGTGTGTGAGAGGGTTGAGAGAGTTTGTTACTAATCAGAGATGGTTCCAGAGTATTAAACTAAGGGTGAACAATGAGTCCCAAATTTTGATATCAAATAGTTACCATATCGATTCCGGACTGATTCATGTATTTTGGTAGTTAATCGGTTATATGTTTTTCTAATAATTGATACACGGTAATATCGGTATCGGGAATTTTTGATACGGTACTGTTTCAATAGGGTATCGGCCTCATGCTCATCTTTAAATGTTTTTTGTTTGTATTCTAGAATGATTGTAACGTTTGCTTTGAAGGTAATAAAATGTAAAATCGAAACTGATGGGGTATTAGTACCAAAATACCGATACCGTATACTTCTAATCAGTTCGATATTGAATATTGACTCTTTCACATTTTCGATATCGGGAATTTTTGGTACAGTATTGACGAAAAATACTCTTACCTAATACAATATAATATTTTTTGGTAATTCCGTGTTTAGAGGACCGTATTATATAATATATTTTTTTAATGGACGACGTGATATAAAAATAAAAATACCTCAAGTCAATTCATAGATATTTTTTTTGTATATTCTTACTATAATATATTTAATCCATAAAATTTATTGTAATCTTAATATATTTTTTTTTAAAATATGAAGCTAATTTATTTTTAAATAAGATGATAAACTATTTCTTTAAATATAATAATCATCTTGTATTGTATTTGAATATTATTCTAAGTTGATAGTTAATTAGTTTTAACAAATCTAAAAATCATACACATACATGATGCAACTTTAGTAATTTAAACAATCATTCATTAAAAGAAAACTTTAAATGGAAATTCATTTTTCATTGCGAATGTAATGGTATAGTAGTCGAGAGTGTGCCACGTGGTATATTCAGTCTAAATAATACAAGATTATTCAGACCGAATATTATGCATTATTCAAGGTGAATAACACAGTATTGTATTATTCACCTTGAATAATGCATAATACTCCGTCTATATATTGTATTATTTACCTTGAATGATGCATAATACTCAGTCTGAATATTGTATTATTCATCTTGAATAATGCATAATACTCAGTCTGAATAATCATGTATTATTCAGACTGAGTATGAGCCGAACAAAATACATGACGCGCTCTTAACTGTTCTCAATCAAATTTGGATTTCATTTGAACTTGACCGATCTTATTCATTAATATATTTTATCTAAAAAAAAACTATCTTAAAATGGTTCACAATATAAAAATATTTTTTTTGAAAAAATGTTTTTTAAGATATCGAATGGTGAGTTGATGCCAACACATAGCTGAGTCACATTCGGGCCCACCACAAATAAAAATCCGACCCAACTCGGTCCATTTCAACCTTTAGATCTGTTTTTGTTTTCCTTTTTTTTTAAATTTTTTTATAATTTAATTTAAAATAAATTTATAAAAAAAAAAGTTTTGCGAAAGAAGGAGTGGGAAGAGTTTTGGTTTTCAGGGAAGGACTCGGTGAAGTTGAAAATCTCAGGGGAAGGACATTTTCCGGTATGTTATAAATATCGTCTCATTTTTCTTCACAATCCGTCAATTAATTCTGTTCTTTCTTTTTTTCTTTGTTCTCTATTCTCTATACTGCTCCTTTTGTAACGGTTTTTCGATGACGATCAACGTGGATCAAACCCAGTTCGGTAATTGTTTATACGTATTCTTGTAACGTTGAAACTGGTTTTCTTTCGTTTAAATGTATTATTGATGATATCGTCTAAAAATATTGTGTGTGATCAAATCTTGATATGATCTTTTAATTGTCTTTTTAAGGTAAATTGGTTGAAATGGCCAATTTGATGAACCAAGTTTACTTTTCAACCATTCTAGAGTTGGGTTCTTGTTTCAACCGAAGTTTATGCAAGTGGGTTACGCAAATATGAAGTCTTACGTAAAGTTTTGTAAATACACATATTTTTCAATACGAAAATAGTGTTTATGCAAACATGTAGAATATTTACGTGCCATTTGACTGAAATAGGAATCCGATAAAGAAAAGGTAAAAAATAATTTTGGATAACAGATTAGCTTTTCCGGGATTTTAAGATCTTGGTTAAAATCGTTTAGACTGGTAGTTTTTAATTAATGTTATTTACTTGAATTTATAAATTAAACTTAATTATAAGTTGTTCTTGATCTATATAACTTCTTGGTGTATTTTAGTTTATTGATTTATATTTGTTTGTTTTTTTTAACAGAAAATGGTGGTGAGGAGCAGAAGCCAAAGAATGTGGAGGAATCAGAATTGGTGTTGGATGGTGGATTTTGTATTCCCCATGCCAACTCTTTTGGCCATAATTTTAGGTCATTTTTTAAATTTCCAAATTTAATTTTTATACAATTTATTATAAAAACGTTCATCTAAAGTTCGACTTAAATAGAAAATGTCGATATAAAGAGCAATTAATTTACAAAAACGCCCATCGATCGGTGGTATCACCATGAAGGCTGAAGGAGAAAAAGTATATAAGAAAATAGAACTGGAAAATAAAATTTTATTCGATATTTATAAGTATTAACTTAAAGAGCCAATTATGAAGGGGAAAGGCTAAATGTGAATTTGTCGTCATACAGGGATTATGAGGTAGAAAGCGAAAGACAAAAAGGGGTGGAGAATTTTTACCGTACAAATCACATAAATCAAACAGTTGATTTTGTGGGTATCTTTTTCTTGGTTATAATATTTTCTTGAAGTTTTATTTTTTGAAATAATATTTACTAATTAATCATGATTGAATGGATACATACGTAGGTGAAAAGGATGAGAGAGGAGTATGAAAAATTGGACAAGGTCGAGATGAGCATTTGGGAATGTTGTGAACTGTTGAACCAAGTGGTCGATGAGAGCGACCCTGACTTAGATGAACCTCAGATTGAGCACTTGTTGCAAACTGCTGAGGCCATAAGAAAAGACTATCCTGATCAGGATTGGCTTCACTTGACTGCCTTAATTCATGGTACTAATGAATACTGATATTAAATAATTATCTTTTTATATGATTTTATACTCTTGTGAAGATACACTGAAAATATATGTTTTATAGATCTTGGAAAGGTTTTGCTTCATCCGAGTTTTGGAGAACTTCCGCAATGGGCAGTTGTAGGGGACACGTTTCCAGTAGGGTGTGCTTTTGACAAATCAATTGTTCACAACAAGGTCTTGATTCATTTGGATAGACTAGTTATATAATTACCAATTCATAAGTAATGTGTTTTACTGATTTAACTTTTGTGAAAACAGTACTTTACAGAAAATCCCGACTACAACAATTCTATTTACAATACAAAATATGGAATTTACTCGGAACAGTGTGGACTCGACAATGTTATGATGTCGTGGGGGCATGATGATTACATGTACTTGGTAATAATTCCTTGTGTCTCTTCAAAATGCTAGTCCATTCACATAGCTTTTTGGGAAATTGACCAAAATAACCACTTTACTCGAGCATAATTCATTTTCTCATCAAAATCCCAAAATACCATCAATTCTGCGAGTTGGAAGCCACATTTCCCAAGACTTAAGGAATTAGATCAAACTCGAGGATCTAAACGAGCCACTTGCGGAGTCGAACAAGCCAATTGTGGAGCCAAATGAGTCTTTTACTGAATGAGCCCTTCTTGATTATTTTTCATAGGAAAACATAGATTTTGCAAGTTGTGGCTTTACCACTTGTCGAATTGATGATATTTTGGTGAAAAAGTGGCTAAAAAATGAATTTCGTTGAGTTGAAATGGCTACCTTGGTCACTTTTCATGGCTTTTAATCATCATGATCATTTATGTATTTACTACTATCATTTCCTTTAGGTAGCAAAGGAGAACGGTACAAGCCTCCCGTCAGCTGGCCTTTTCATCATAAGATACCACTCGTTCTATGGTACAAAATTTATACAAAGATTGAAACTCCTAACGGGGGGAAATTTGCTATTTACTAATTACCCGTGTTTTGTGGCAATAGCGTTGCATAGGTCTGAAGCATATAAGCACTTGATGAACGAGGAAGACATGCAGAATCTAAAGTGGCTTCAGATATTCAAGTAAGCTTTTTGATATTTTTCAAATATAGGTACAAGATTTGTCAGATTTTAATTCTTCATATCTTGTTTAAAAATATAGCAAGTACGACCTCTACAGCAAGAGCAAAGTTCGAGTTGATGTTGAGAGTGTGAAACCATACTACCAGTCTCTTATCGATAAGGTGAGAACTTTGTTTCGGCAGAAGTCTCTGAATCAATTAATGCAAGTACTTATCAATGCTTACGTACAGTTTTATAATTTGTTGATTACGTTGCAGTATTTCCCAGCCAAACTGAGATGGTGACGACATGATTAAGACGTTCATTTTCAGCTAATTCTCGTGTCATGAGTAGGAACGTAAGTAATTGCTCATACGAGAGAATAAAACAAAATCGAAAATGTTAGAATAAAATAGACGTTAATTTAGTTATATGTTGGTTTGATGTCAGTATTTTTTTTTTCTTTCGTACTTTCGAGTGTCTATGGGTGGTATTTTTTTCGGTTGGATAGTTTTTTCGAAACTAAATCGTGCTTGTTTTGTCAATAAATCGACCATCGGTCACCTTGTTTCAAACTTATGTAACTTAGATTACTTGATAATCTTTAATTTAAATCTCTATGGCCTAAATGATAAGTTTTTACCAGTTACATTATGTTCAACCTTTAAGCAAAAGATATGAATAAACAACTTAGTTAAATTATCCAATAATCAATAAAGTTATAATACAACACCTAAATTTCATATGAACTTTATATCTCATCTTTCTTTTTTAAGTGAAAGGTAATTCATGAAAGAACTCAGTTGTTTGTGATAATCGTGAGGTCCAACAATATAGACTATTCATTTCAATAACTAACCGGTTACAACCAGACCTGTTTCCGATTCCAACCAGTTTACGCCTTGAGAACTACGGTTCTTACGTCACTCATGGCCGTATCTACTATCTAATTCGACTGATCAAATTACCTCCAAATCGACTAAAAATCTCGTTGTTGAAAGTTATTCAACCGCCGCCAATTTCTAACATAAGCTTTTTCGTTCATCTTATAAGCCTAATAAACAAACGGAAAAATAGCATACCGATTACGAGGATAATCGTCGAATTTATGATGGTACCATCTTTGTGTTTCTGTGGCTGCAAAAACAAGATTTGCCACCTGCATTATATGATAACAAAAATAATAAATCAAGTGTGAATTTTGAATTTATTATGGTTGGATTGAGGAGAATTAATGTCAAGAAAGATACCACAAATGCAAAAAGTAACCACAATGAGAGATCTGCACCACCACTCGCCACCAGAAGACCGCCGTAGATCACCTTCATCATCATGAGACGAATTACAAATGGAATCGGTGAAGTGAACTTATTAAAATTTCATGATTGTGATCATATGGTGATTAGAGCAAAGGGTCTGTTTGTTAGCAGCTTATTGAGCTTAACTCATGGCTTATTCGGTCAGCCATACATGACCATTTGATAGGGAGTTAATGATATAGAAAAGTGGCTTATTCATTAAGTTTCTAAGGGAGAGCTTTATGCTGAAAACCAAGTTTTTTTTGCAAACCCACCCCTCCCAATTAAAAAACATGCTCCTTCTATTTATGGGAAAACCCTCGCAAACAAAAAGTTCCCAATCTAATCTATAGACAAATTAATCCACATAGGCACCTTTATCCATACAAAACTTAGGGCATGTTTGGTTGATTTTCCATTAAGTCTTGTATGAATAAAGCTGTTTGTGTGGATTAATTTGTCTATATAGATTGGAAGAAAAAAAATTGTTTAAGAGGGTTTTCTCATAGACTGAAGGGGCATGTTTTTTAATTTGAAGAGACAGATTTGGACAAAACTTGGCTTCCTGCATAAACCTCCCTCCTAAAAGCTTACCGAATAAGCCACTTTCTACATCAAGCCATTACCAAACAGTCACGTATAGCTGACCGAGGTTTTTGAAGCTCCTTTCACATTGAAAAGATTGAGTTTATAGAGAACATGAGGGACTTACAATTTCGGCCGAGTAGTGTGGAGACGAGACGTATTCGAACCAATCACCGTAAGGAATAACGTACTCCTCCAAAGTTTCGGTTTTCTCTCGCAATGAACCCTAATCGTACGGTTAAAAAGAGTATGTTAGTTGATTGACTACCAAGAAAATTATTTCCACATAGGCAACAGCCTCTTCACAAGATACAAATTGTAAATCGATCGTAAAATGAGGTTCACCAAAAACGTGGAACCTTTAAAAACGGTATCCTTGCCTCCCTAGAGGTCAAGAGTTCAAATGTCACCAAAAGTGACAAGTGTGCATATGAGTATTTGCCGTATATAAATACTACGGCGAAGGATCATGTGAGAAGATGAGTTAATGGTGAGAAGCATGAGAAGTGGATATGAACCATTGATCACCTTAATCTCATGCTTCCCATGAATTGCGGCTTTAGAAAGGAATTGATTCGGTACATCTCAATTGAATCTTATCTCGGTGCATCACATCCTAATCTGTATCCATTTTGCATTTGATAACCACTTCTCACTGCAACCCAACCCTAAGGGTTCGTTTGGTTTGAAGAACAGGAATGGAATGGATTTGGATTTCAAATCCATTTTAATCCCGTGTTTGATTTGTAGGATTGTCCGGATTTGAAATCCTAGGATTCATTTGAAATCCCTCAAGCATAGGACTTTGAAATCCCATGGGGTGGCTAGGATTTCGTAGAATTTGTATATAATAATGTTCTAAAATATGTTAAAAACATTGTTTTCTAATAATCAGTTAAATGAAAATAATTTAATTATTTTATAATTTTTTTAATGATTTTTTTTAGATGATGGAATTCAAAACCATTCCAAATCCTACATACCGAACACACAAAAGGATTCCAAATCCTCCCAAATCCAAATCTCTACATGAAATCCAATCCATTCCTTGAATATTATATACTTAAAAGACAGTGGGTGGCAAGGCATGGACTTACAAGAATTTCATGACAACGGAGCTGATGTACCCAACCCCATAAGAAAATAGCTGCACCTATCCAAGCATACCATCGAAGCCTCAAGAAAGGAGTCACAAACATCCATATGTTAAACTCTGGCTCAGACATGCGATCTTTTCCCTTCACAATGAACTCCGCCACCAGATTCTTCACGAATTCAAACACTTCAGGTGCAAAAGTACAACATAGAGACAGCGGAGCTGCTGTATAAAAACTGACCAACAAAGATCACTTGAATAAGAAAGAAAAAAAATTCAAATATGGAAAAAGGGTTCAAAGATGAATTAAAGATTTAGGCTTAATATAAAGCAAAAAGCTTTATAGTTTCCAAGATGTCTTGCTTTATTTAAATATTGTTCAAAAGCAGTGAGATAGCTACGACCAACAAAAGAAAAGGCTACATCCAAATGTAGATATAACCACAATATAATAAATGACAAGCAAACATCTTCATGTGTTTTTGCAAGTCATCTGAAAATTTTAACATGGTTGAAATAAATATTGTAAAGAGCTATCGAGAAAAATTTAATTATGATCCGATTAAACATCCAAGAGAACCCTTAAAAGGGCTTGAAAATGAACGATAGACATAAGCTGAAGAAGAAGATGATGATAATTTTATGATCGATGCCATAAGCCATGCACGACATGTACTTTTAAAAAGTTCCCAAAACCCAACAATAAAATTTGCATGGCTGAATCCCTTACCAAAATATAGTTCATCTCACTCAGAATTTTGATCATGCCAAGTTCTAAAGTTCATCAGAAGGCGACAAATATATTCATATAGCAAGGAGAAACAGAAATAAATAGCTGCAGATATGCAAAACTTACAATAAACCCGCAAGATAACCAAAGATGTGCATTCTAGCTGATGAACTGTAGTTAAAAACGTAGATTGTCTCATAGAAGCGTCGCAAGACTTGAACTTCCATTAGCAAAAGCAGAAAAACAGATAGCCAGACATTGTATACATGTTCTCTCATCGACAAAGATTTATGCCAGGAGAAGGCCTGTGAACCTCCAGTCAAGTGGCTGGTGATGGCAGAAAAGAGGTCATGCTCGATAATTGATGGTAGCATCTTGATTGCATAAAACCACACTGCAACAAGTAAGATTGTTGTCCAGAAAATGGCCACCACATAAAAGTGACAGAAGAATTTCTGAGGAACGGTTAATTTCTGAAAATGCACACAAACAATGCGTAAATGGAGTTGTCATACAAAGAGAAGGCAAACTCATTGTACCCATCATACAATTGAAAAATGAATTGCACAAGCAGTATTTTCTTTATGTCATGGAATTTGTTCAGCAGGATTCTTGAAATACTCACAGAAGAGAAAAAGGGAAAAGGATTAAGAAAAGAAGAAGAAGTTGACCCTAGTGCACCAAGTCTCCTCAACTTTGCAAGGAGGAAAGATGTTATCTCAATGACTTTAACCCATGACCTTTGGCTCACAAAGGAATATTGTTACCATTTGCATCAAGATTACCCCATAAAGACCAAAAACAAGAGCTTCACACATAATGACATAATTATAACATAATATCTAGTTATCTACAATAAAAACTAAATGAAAACAAGAAATTACTTCAGTGTCCAAATGTTTCATACTTCCCAATTGAAGGAAGATTACAAATTGTTGGAATTCCCAACGTGATACATTCTTGAAGGGCCATATATTCTTCGTGCTTATCTAAGACTTGCATGTATGTGTAGATCTGATAAATGTGTTTCAAATATTCACCCATGCATCATGCCAACTAATGTCCCAGGCTGGCAGATTAGTAATATGAAAAGAAACAATGTTTGTTCAAAGTCCCTATCATGGTTACATTCAACCGCGATGGATTAGTTGAGACCATCAGCAAATTAGCTAACAATTTTGCTTTTTGCCAAATGCCAATGTGACATCTATATTCAACTGATAAAGATTGCTTAAGATGATTATCGGGAGATTATCTAACCTTACGGAAAGT
Source organism: Carthamus tinctorius (assembly GCA_001633085.1). Taxonomy (NCBI): domain Eukaryota; kingdom Viridiplantae; phylum Streptophyta; class Magnoliopsida; order Asterales; family Asteraceae; genus Carthamus; species Carthamus tinctorius. The sequence goes on along the minus strand of LUCG01271242.1, from coordinate 3,587 downwards.
TTGCCTAGATATTCAATGACACAAAAACATTAACTGCTGTTCATGCGGATTATTATAAACATAACAACAAACAAACAAAGGTAGTCTCACTCACAGTGGAGTTGGTTGGCAAAATCTTGCCTCTCTTGGCAAACCCCAATAGAGCTCTGCGAAACCAACCAAGCCCGGGCAACGGCAAACAGGCTAAAAGAATCGGCAAAGTAGCAGCTATCCATGCTGCTCGTAGCAACGATACAAGCCCCAGCCCAAGCTCTTCCATTCTTTTGATGGAAAAAAAAAGGTTTTGAGCCCAATATGATTGCCGTAGAAGAATAAACTAAATAATAAATACTACTTATAAATGTGTAACACGTTGAAAGCCTTAAGCCTTTATGATGTTAACTAAGAACAATTCTATGCTTGTGGATTGAAAATTCCGATTGATTCGAAATGAAGTAAAGCCTTTGTTATTTCACACACAAATCTTATGAATGAAGTAGACATCACAAGCTATCAAACGGAAACTCAACGTACAACGAAAAATACACACACACACACAACCTCTAAACACATTTATGCCCTAGGTTTTGAAATCAAAATATGAACAAAAAAAATCACATGAATAGCCAGTAGGAATCGGAGAGTTGCCATAGGGAAGCATGGAGGCTTGTGTAATGCATCTAGTGCAAGTTTCAAACGAATTCAGTCCACGAGAACCTGATGGATTGAATCTCGATTTCAATTTGTTGAATTTTTCAAAAAGGTGAACTATCGGAGCAGAAGAAATGGAAGAATATACAGAAAAATCAGTGCAATTGTAGACGTTATGAACCTTCAGTAGTAGTTTTCATTAAGCTCCAATAACATACAATAAAATTGTGTTTGGATGCATGATAGCCATAGAATTACACCTTAATCGATTACATAAACCTGATATTTGATTCATAACAAAGGATCGAAACAGAGCACACCTGAGATACAGAATTTCTGACATTATCACGGCTGATCGAATAGTTCTCGCTTTGCTCGAATTCTAGCAAAACTTCTTCTTCTTCGCCCGAAATCGAATCCCTAGCCCGAATCACTCATGTTTGATCCGAAATCCAAATAGTTTAGATCTCGGTAATGATTTTCTCGAACCAAAACCTATGATTCTGGATATGCTTTTTCCAACGGCATCATCGCGACTGTCGAGAACCACCGCCGGCGCCACCACACTCCGCCACCAACACGGCGTTTTTCCACCGTTCACAACCACTGATCGACGACTAATCAATTCTACAGTGTAATTTTAAAGAAATAAAGAATTGCAAAAAGAGTCCCTAAACTATTTTTAACGAGCATTATTAGTCGTTTGTTTTTACCTTTTTTGTATTTTTACCCAACTTTAACTTTTTTTGTAACAATCGAGTTTTAGGGTTACTTTCGGATGAACATGACAATGATTGAGGATCTTCTTATCCGATAACAGCAATGATAATAACCTTTAGTTTTACTTAGTAGTGAAAGTGATGGCTATTACCCGGTAAGCACTTAATGAATTAAAATGTTACATACGATGCTGTTTTATTGGACTAAAAGCTTACCTGATAAGTTATGTGAAAAAAGTTGACTCTTATTGGTAAGCGTTGGGTAAACGGTCACTATGATGAGACTCTGGATATGTTTGATTTGTTCTTTCATTGAATCTTATATAAATTAAGTTGCGTGTGTGATTTTGTGTCAAATTGTTATTTCTTTGTTCGGTTGAATAAACTGTCTAAATGTCAAAGGTTGCGTAATCATAATCGTTGGTCGATTCATGTTCAAAGGTCAACTAATGTGTTTCAAGTGCGAGAATATATGGTACTTATGATAGTGAAATCAGATCTTACCGGTTTCACTTCAAAATACTAGTGATTAAGAATGAAAGTAAATAAGTCATTTTTCTTGATTTAGCATGTGTTCATTGTACCGAGTTTTAAGAACTTGATTTCAATCTCAACAAATAAATGAAAGCATAACTCTGTATAGACAACATCTATCATGGTCGATTCCTTTGTACGTGGATTATGCAAATTCTTCAAATCATATTAGTGGTCCTGAATTCTTTGCTTTTAGTACTCAAAACAAAAGAAAAATAAAAGATCGGAGAGAGTACCATTTGATATGAAACGGCTAAAAATCAATGAGATAAACAGAGAAAGTAGGAGAAATGGTATGAAAATCTTCAAATACGAGAAATTCTATAAGATATCATCATAAAAGACATTTTCTATTTTATTTAATTAATAAAAAAATTATAAAAATGTTTAAATAAATAACATTTCATTAAATACATGAAATATTTTAATAGTATGATAGATATTATATAATATCCACAAGAGTGTAAACATTTTGTATATTTTATATTTTGATCTCTTTAAAGAAAACTATTTAAGAATAAATTATTTGATCATAATGGGCCTATAAGGTCTCTTAATGGGCTGGGCTACTTTTTCAGAAAAGAAAAAAATGAAATGTATTTTGTTTTCGGAAAAATATTCATTTAAAATTATACATTAAGTTATAAGCAATGTATTGGTTTTGAATGTATTTTTTTTTAGTTATATCTATTTATTGATTTTAAAAGAATTAGAAACCATGTAAAAAATTGAGTTCGTAAAAATCTAGTCTGATCTAATGTGGTCTTACTTTCTATTTGATTTGACTTATACACTTATAAGAAAGACTGGTTCGTCTAAAAAGAACTTGGACTTATTAAGAACCGCTAGTCTGATACTCTGATATTGTCTAANCCCTACTGAAGGGCATCATGCATAAATAAGAATTAAATGGATTGTAAAAAATTCATGATAACTATCATCAAATTCAATATTGATGAAGATGTTTGGGTCTTTAATTAAAAAAAAATGTTGCTATATGCATCCCAGACATGTGATCATGTGAAAAGCGTCACTTATGGGAAAAGTGTAAGAATTATTATTAAACCATTGATCACTTTTAATCAAAATACCATTAAGTATATAAGTTATAGTTGAGCTCTGAGCTTAATAATTATTAAGCTATCGTTGATCTCCAACACAGAGTAAAACTCGTTTAGCTTAACGAGCTGAGGTTTGTAGCATTAATTCGTTCGAAAGGTCGATTAAATTTTCGAGTCGAGTCGAGCTATTCGAACATGTACTTTGTTTGAGCCAGACATTCTTATATAATCACAAGCTAAACAATCAAAATATAAAAATTGCCGCGTTTGAGCCAATAAATGAGATAATTCATCGCAAGTTCGAGTCAATAAGTGAGCATCAAGCTCAATTAACTCAAAAAAAAAAAATATGAGCTCGAACCCTACTTTGNTATTCCTATTGTATGTATCCAACTTAAAAAAGTGCTATTGTATGTACTATAGTTTTAAAAAACTCTATTGTATGTAACGTTTTACCTACTATATCCTTAGCCGGTCACCCCCCTTAGAAAATGCTTATGTGGATGCCATGTGTGTGCCAAGTGGATGCCATGTCATCTTCTTCTCCATCAAACCAGCCAAAGACAAGAACCCTAATCAGTTTTCAAGAACCCTAATTAGTTTTCAAGAACCCTAATTTGATAATCAAGAACCCAAATCCAAA
>LUCG01271171.1:0-10500 GCA_001633085.1 Carthamus tinctorius | reverse complement strand
TATATATAATAGAATTCGAAGATGCATTAAACAAGTTTGAAAAATACCGCCTCTTTAAAAACAAATGGCCCCTTAATTTCATTTGATTATTTATTCATCTCTAAAAATCTTCATCACTTGTCTTTTTTGTCAAGTGGTTGTTTTAAAAAAAAGGTTTATAAACAAATAATAAAAATATTAGCATTAATCATGCACTTGCTTGATCGGTACAACAGTTTTTTATTTAAAGTTGTTCAAAGAAAAAAGATTAAAACAAAAACTCTTGTAAAGGTATTACTTTATAGACATGTTCATGTTTTATTAAAAGGTGTTGCAAAATTGAGATTCATTATGATTCGTAACATTTTCATCTTATTTAACACTATTTTAAAGGAAAAATTGTATCGAAATAGAACTAACTTCACCCTATTCCTATTTTGGGGAACCAACTTTTAAAATTATCATTGAGGGCTTGGATCCAACTTTTTGTTTATTTAAGGGTTTGGTTAACATGTTCATCAGGTAACCGGTAATTTAGAATGACTTGGCATATATTTTATTTAAAAAAAATATTAGGTGGATTTGTTAGAGCCAAATCATCATTATTATTAAAAAAACAACTACTAATCACAGTAAAAAATCGAATCACCCTCCTCCTGATTCTCAATTGATGTCTCCTTCCTCCATTGCAACCGTACCCTCCATTGCAACATGATTTATTGTGAAAAACGAGATGTGTAAAACAAAATCAGATATTGGAATAAGAAAATGAGACGTGGAATATTTATTTTTTACTTTAAAATATGACATGGATTTTTAAAATATGACGTGGATTTATAGTTGTAATGACGTGGAATCCTAGTCGGCACAAAAATAGAATGATGTCATCGTTAGCAGGTCAACAAGTTAATCAGACCCTTAAATAAACAAAAAGTTTGGTCCAAACCCGTAAATGATAATTTTGAAAGTTGGTTCCTTAAAATAGGAATGATGTGAAAGTTAGTTCCATTTTGATGCAATTTTCCTTTTTTTAAACATCAAAACAAGTGTATTTTTTTATACAATGAATTCTTTTAGGACAAAATATATGTTAAACTTTTTGATCATGCAAGAGCATGCTTTCATATAGTCAAATATCTATATGATTGTTAATGGTTAAAAGCCAATATCTTTAATATCTTGTAATAATTGTTAACAAGTAAATACATATTTCTAGATATTTTTGGATGTTCCGGAAGCACATCTTCACTATCATTATAGAATTCTTAAATGAAGTTTCCAGAAGATGGTAGCTCGGCTTTGTCTACATGGCTTCCCACATATCTCCATACTAAATTTTGTAGCCCGACACAGTACAACAGCGATGGATAGATTTTTAAAAATTCGTATATTTATCTTTTGAAGATGTATGTATAATCTACCTTTAAGCTCTCGGATATTGTCATCAAGACATATTTTGTTTATGAGTATAAATAAGATATTTTACATAACATCAAATAATCTCAAATTTCTTCTTTCAATTCTTTCTCTCATGAACCTAGAGTTTCTCAAGAGCATGGTAAGAGCTTCAAATATTCATTAAAATGGGATTCAATTCTATAATCTTTATTGTCTTTTCACTTCTTTGATGTGAGTGAGATCCATTCAGCCACTTACTTAAAATAAATCTGACATAATAATATAAAAAGGCTTTAAGATATACTATAAAGAGCTTAATAATGGATCAAGGTGTCTCATTGTAGGCCCAGGAGAAGTAGAAGTCATCAATTGGTGAATCAGTCCAAATTAAAGTGTTGGTATTACTTAATTTGTCTCTTTATCTATGTATTATTAATGTTTCTTTTTTTTTTTCAAATAAGAAAACTTAAGTCTAGCAACCTTTTCCCATGATGTTCCCTCAACACAAATAACTATAATACCCCTATGAACTTAAGAGGGATATTGTAAATCTTGAAAAGTGAATAAATTTTTATCTTAAATTTAAAGTTGCTATTGATGTAACAAAACCGTTAATATATTTGAGCAAAGTCTTTTTACCATTTTATTAATTGAGCTATATGTCGGAGGCAAAACTTGTAATATAATAACTTATATAACATATGTCATGATCTCCTTATTGATAGCAACTACCAATCCCCACAAATCATCCATGGCCCTGCGACCCCCTTGTAGTCGTCCCTCATCTCCCCTCCTTTCATACAATGTCGACGATGGTCCCTTTTTTTAATCAAAGCTTTCTTCTTCTTTTTTGATATTTTTGCAATTAACACTTTCTTTGCAGACCATCAAATATTCTACAATAAAAGATTCAAGAGTAATGACCATTTCATGTCGTTCATCGTAATATTGGCGTAAAGATGAAAATTTGATGAATTAACTAATGCAAGCTATTATTAATTAGACCGAACTAAGATATTTTATAAGTTCACTAATATTTAATGCATTTTGCTTTAGAAAGTATATTGATTATATTTTTTATAATTGGGTTTTTGATTAACTTTTTAAAATAAGAGAAATGTCAATTATTATTAGCTTCAATATTATTGTATCTAGATCACCGTATGAGAAAACTATAATGAAAATTGGAAAGTTAATGCTGAAAGTCAAAGGTCAAAACTTGAAGCCAAAATCCAACAAATGTCAAAAATTAAAAAGAGTTATTAGTAGTTTAATTACTTTGTAATTATAGGTATAAACTCTCCTACTTCTAGTTGGATCGGATCGAATGGAAAATTTTGACATCCAGTTGGATCGGATCGGTTCTTGGATGGTAGTCTAGAACCGACCAAAACCGACCAATCCGATCCAATTGGCCATCCGATCTCAACCAACTGGACCTATCCAATGATACATTCAATGACCCATCCAATTACCATTATTGTATTGTATGTTACTTAATAGTTATAGAATGGATGAAACTAGACATTATGCCATTGTTTGAATTATTAATTTATTATATGGGTTACTGTGAAATGGATTAAAAACATTGGATGGATGATTGGATGGATTTGGTTAGATCATCCATCGGATGTTGGATAGATATGATCAGATTCAATCCGATCCAATCTGATTAATATTGATTGAATCCAATTCAATCAAATGGATATTCATTAGATATCCAATAAGAAAATCTAATGGACGGAACCAAACCGAACCGATCCAATCATCCATTGGATTGGAAAAATCCAACATCCAATGGATGATTGGATCGATCGGATCTCCTCAAATCCATTAGATGTCAACCGATACACACCCCCTACTATAACATATGCAACCTTATTAGAGAAAATAATTAAAGTAAAACAAAATTTTGGGATTTCTAGATTCTTTCTTCTTCTTTTATTTCCAGTTTAGAGGGCATTTTATCATAGATGTTAGAAGGGGGAAAAAGTCAAAAGCTTCTAAATCTCCAAAATAATTGTCGGTAGGGGTGAGCATCGGGCAGGTCGGGCGGGTCGGGGTCCGAAAACCAAAAATCCGATCGGGTTTCAGTGGAATTTGGAGGCCCCGATATCCAATATTCGGGGTTTCTAGGTTTCAGGGATTTCGGGTCGGATATTCGGGCCACCCAAAAAGAAAAAAAAAACACAAACTAAAAATACCAAATTAAAACTTGATTCAAATTAACATCTAAAGTACCAAAATACCAAAATTAGTAAAGTACCAACTACCAAAATAACATTTTGATAAATATTAAAAAACATTTTTTAGAAAAATCGGGTTTTTTTGGACGGCTTTTCAGGTGAACGATTTTCACACCCTACCCGACCCCGATCAACCATCGGATAATTCGGTTTTCGGGGATTCCGGATTCGGTTTTCTTTTTGCCTATTTTCGGGTTATGTCGGGTCGGAGATTTCGGGTTTTTTGCTCACCCCTTGTTAGAGATGCTCTTGATAGAAGATACATTCATGAGGGGGTGAGGTCGAATTTTAACAGAAAGTGAGAGGGTTAATTGGTTATATATAAAAACTTGTAGGGAGTAGATAGAGTTTAGCAAACAGTTAAGGGGCGAAAAGTGTAAATTAAAAATGATGTCAGAAGTGGGATTTGAACCCACGCCCTCTTACGAAGACCAGAACTTGAGTCTGGCGCCTTAGACCACTCGGCCATCCTGACTTTTGTGAACAATAGTTTGATTTAACTTTTATAAAACCATATCCTTTTTGGAATTACATTTTTTAATTATTAGTTTTTGTGTTTTCTTTTGAAGGGTGTCCGGGCCAAAGCCCGACTAATCCCCCACTTAAATGTCCCCAGACATGCGCACGGAAAGGCTCGAACTCGGTTAGGGCGCTATGAACCCCCCGAGCGATAACCAATCCGCCACACAGCACTGGAAGACTAGTTTTTGTGTTCAGATAACTTGTTTCTCTTTTATTATGTAATGACAGCACGTTGGCATAATTAAGTTAGAACTACAAAAATGATAACAACTGTGAAAATTACTGATCATGGTGCGAAATAAATCTATATATAATTAATATATGAAACAACATATAAAAACTAGTTTTCATTTAATTAATCCCTTAGTAAAATAATTAGTTTGATCAATTTATAACATACAAATGAGCAATTAATACGATCTCAAATCATGAAATCACGTATAAACATTATACGTTGCAGTGCATTTTAATATCATAGTTGGTTATCTAATTCCGGTTACTAGATATCAAATGATTACGTTCGAAACATCCCTTCATAATTCAAGTTTTTTTTTTTGTAAAGTTAATGGATATCGACATGTTTAAACCATTAAAAATTCTTAGTCATCTAATATTTATTATCTAGTTTTATCAAACGTCGTTTTTCTGAAGTCAAGGTCTGATGTTTGAAAGTAGATGTCATATAATATCACGAACATCGTATAATATTATTCATATTGTTTGCCAGTTGTGTTGTTTTTAACATATTGATATCTACCGACGCCTTCAACGTCGACATAAATACATAATACATGAATCATAGTAATTGGATTTCATTTGCATACTAAAGTCTGATTATTATGAATCAACTCTTCGGTTGCAAAACTTATTGGCTTCTGTAACCCAACTGCAATAAAAGAAAGTAAATAAAAAAAAGTCTAAAAAACACTTTCTATATACAAAATTTTTAGACATATTACTCAAGAATGAATTTGTACCGAAGACATACCAATATAACAAAATTTAACCAAATTTGTCTTCATTCATATTTTATTATAATGGTGTAAATTATCAACCAACATAACACACAATCAATAACCATTTTATGTGATGTACAAATATTAGTCACATCATTAAGTGTTGCGTTTTGGCCTTTCTTTCATCCAAATGCATTCGTTTCATTTCTTTTTATTATGAAAATAAGAATACAAACAAGAAGCTAAAAACACTTCTAGAGAATATTCAATTGTCATATGTTTCACACCCCTCCACCACCCCAAATATTCTCTTTGCCTAAGCTCTCCACCGAACAAGACTACAAAGTTTTCAAAAGCAGAATAAACACAACATATAGGGAAAAACCAATATTTAAGATATTTCCCATGATAAATAAACTCCTTTAAAAAACGTATCTTCTTCAAGTAAACTGCAACTTCATTCAATCATTTCCTGTCAAATGTTTTGATTACGATATATCTAAGTTAACTAGGCATATTCCTTTTTCATCATAATATTATTACAATTAATAGAAAATAATACATATAAAAATAATGCAACCATAATCAACTTTTCATATAAGTTCATATACAAAGTAACTCAATAATGAAGAAGCCTTTATGATGTGTTAGGCCCCCTTCCTATGTTAAGCCCTAGAGGACCACAAGAACACAAAAAGTCAAAGTCTAAGCTAGAAATTAGAGTTTCTCATTTACATTCAAATGTCTTTATGGACATGGCCCTCAAATGTAGATAACATAAAATACATTTTTATTGAATTATACCCTTTAACGTTCAAAAGTTATAATTCAATTATCGTTCGGATCTTACAGTTTTTACTTAAATATTCAAATACAATTTTATTCTTGTAATAATCACGTCTCTTTCATCAATTTTCCTGAAACATGACCGATTATCTTTCTTAGCTTTAAAAAACACTTTGATGCAAGTTAAGACAATGTATTTTATATATTTTTTCATGGTATTTAAAATTTATAAGTTAGAAAACGTTCATATTCAATGCTTTAATGGAAGGTCTTTTGTAATGGTCCCATCTTATCTAAGAAACTTTAGTCGGGTCCACATCATTACAAAATGGTGTCAGATTGACCATCTACAAGGCAAGGCTGGTCCTTAGCCCAAGCCATTTGCTCACAAAGAAAAGTAAACAGGTCCTTAGCCCAAGCCATTTGCTCACAAAGAAAAGTAAACAGCAAGCGCTAACTTAGCAAAGCGCCTTCACGTTCCTTTCATTCACCAATTGGAGTTTTTCGGGGCCACTAATATCTTGAGGGACCCATGTGAGTTAAATATTTAATCAAGGTGCCTAGAATCTGATCCGGACACCCATGGTATCCAAAAAAAAGAAATAGCAACCGAAAACCAAGAGAGGTCACGAAGTAAAGAACTACTCTACCTCGAGAGTCGATTCAATCTCGGGGTCATCTCTGTATGTCATCAGTTCGAGTGTTCTTGAAATCACTACTAATTTTTTTAGACTGTTATCTTTAAGACCCATGAGATCAGTCGAGATACACGTAAACTAGCTCAAAACACCCACAATTTCAAAATGGAAAAATAAAAGAACTAGTCAGTACAAAGGGTTAACATAGCACACAAGTTTTATACAATGAGCAACAATTTTAGCAAATTTATTGACTTACCAGTCACATGATACCCATTAAACACACAAGGCCTGGACTGGCTTCCCTAATATGAAAATTCCCACCCCACAATCATATATATTCATCAACAAACCCCCACAAAATTCACATGTGAATGCCTTATTTGAAAGAAACTTCAGAAGCACAATTACTAGTAATCTGTAGATCAGTTGGAGTGCATACCAGTGCCCTTTGCTGCAAATGTCTCAAACTTTGCTCCATGCTCACTTGAACCATATCTGCCAGCATCTGCTTTGCATTCCCATTTTGCTCCTCCCCTTCGATTTGCGATATAATATCGCACACGATGTTCTCGAGTGTGTCTGGCTCAAGCTCCGACCTCGGGTAAGGAGACTCCCGTAGCAGCCGCAGCAGCGTGTGGGCTTTCATCTGAGAGTTTGCGGTCCCTTGAACCGTGAGCTCCAAAAGTCCCGGAATCACGCCTTCTCGAAGAATTGGTTCTCTGTATCGACACCTGTCGCTTTGACACATAGTTAAGAGTGTCCCCACTGCGTGTTCACGGTTCTGGGGGGACCCACGTTCGAGGACCTCCACGACTGCAAGCACGCCGCCTTCTTCTGAAGTTAGGGAGACTCGTCCTTCTTCGAAACCAACTAAGGATTCGAGAAGAGAGGTGCATCGTTCGGAGATCTTCGAGGATTTTTTGGAGGATTTAATGATGTTTACGATGTAAGGAATAGGGTTGGATTGAAGGATGAGGGCGAGATTGTGTGGCTCGGATGAGAGATTGCAAAGAGCCATGATCGCGTCCATCTTGACTTGAGGGGTGCTACCCTGGCCGAGGAGTTGTACGAGAAACGGGATGGCGCCAGATGCACCGATGGTCGATCGTTTTACGATTGTTGCGGATAGTGTGGCTAATGATGCTGTTGCGTGTTCTTGCAAGCTCAAATTCCCCAAATGAAGAAATGTGACAATTGGTTCTAAGGCACCGGCATCCACAATACTAATCTTGTTTCTGTTAAGAAAATAAGCCGGTTGTTAGCCCATAAACTAGCCGTCCTCAATAAAAACTAGCCAATTGAACCGGCTCACAAAGTAAAATAGCCTAAAAAAACAATGTTGAAAAATTAATTTTAAAATACAAGGGCATAATTATAAAAAGTGAAAAAAAAAACCCTATCGAGTTTATCAAAACACTACTTTGAGTAGTTTTTGAATTCGAAAAGCTAGCTTAAAAGTCCGGCAAAGATGGTGTTAACTTTAGTATGATATAATAACATGACTTGAATAAATAGTACAATTATACTACCAACACTAAAAGTTACTGTTCATAAAATCTTGATATCCTCAAACTCGATTAGATGTTAATTATATGTATTATGAACATGATGAAAAGAGGAAAAGCTAAAGAAATTGATCCATCCATAGTTAATAGATTCCTTTTGCGTGTGATGGGAAAATTGGCTTCATTAAGAAGATGAAACGAAAAGGGAAAAAGAAAAAGATAAGAAAAAACCCAAAAAGAAAAGAAAGAGTGACAAGTGAGTAAAAGCATAAACCCAGTCACCCCACCAGAAAAATTAAAACATCATCCATATCATAAAAGCATCAGATGCTATGCGCAATTAAAATTATTCACTATATGAATGTTTATGATTATCTATCACATGAATATTAAATACAATGGTTTATATCATTGGTCAAGATGATACGACATAATAAAACTAGTGATTCACACACGAACACGTTGAAACATGCACATGGAGTTGACGGTTGAGAGACATGCCCATTTAAACGCATCCCATTTTGTATCGTACGGCATCAAGAAATGGATCATACAACGGTTATATTTAGCATATTTTTTCCTTACAGATGGATGGTGAACTTCCTAAAAGGAACATAAGCAAATTCAATGAATTATATATGTTATAGTTAGGTAGATTTTGTTTTCCAACTTTAGAGTCTTTCTTGTTTTCTTTAGCACACAAATCATGACAAACAGAAAAGTTCACAAGGTTTCTTTCATTTTCACTTCTTCCCCAAAAATCCATAATCCCCAAATATATACATCTTGAAACATGAATGAATCTTGTTTAATAACCCAAATACCAACTCTAAACTAAAATCTCCTCAAGAAATCACAAAAGATCAAATCAATCCATGTAACCGGTGGTATGTACATATACAAATTACATACAAATAAAAAGGGGTAAAATTAGGGCGTTATAAGTTGGTGTAACCGGTCATCTAAAGATTTCGATAGAAATGACATCCTCAAAATTAGGGCGGTATAAGTTGGTGTCAGAGGAGATAAAGTCCTAGTTCCCAAAATTTCTTTCTTGTTAGGGTTTAATGTGATATCAGAAACTACACAAAAGATTTTATTTAATTTTAATCTCTCTGTTTTTTTCTTTTCTACAAATTATGATTTAGGAAGCTGAATCCAGAGTTCATTTATTTGGTTTCAACCAACCCAATTCTAAAATCAAAGAGATGGCTTTCAAGAGTTTCTTCATCTGTACATTAATGAATCCTAGGAAGAAAAGTTGGATACGGATATAGAAAGAAGAGCCTAGAAAGTGACAGAAACCGGCCTCCAATAAACACCAACCACAATTAATTTCAAAGTGAATTAATCAACAAAATTATTACTCTATACACCAATCAAAACTAACAACCATTAAAAACAATTTTCTACGATTTCAACCTGTTTTACTAATGAAGATCCCTATTGGTGATCTCACAGATGAACAACAACAACAACTATTGGTGTCCTAATTGAAACTACGTGAAATTCATGATATTATCCTTCCTTTCAGATTAGGTTTCAATTCGATCTAACAGCCTTTTTTCAAGTAACCAATCAGAAAGAGAGATCGATGAAAAAGCAGAGACCACAAACAAACACATACTTTAATAATAATAATACTATAATTGCGTTTTCCTTTTTGCCAAATTGATGAATCCAAGGGAAAAAGTAGCACAGAAATAAGCATAGAAAGTGACAGAAACCACACTCCAAAGCATCTAATCAATTAATTAATCAAATCATATCTCGAGAATCAAAACAATATCAAAAAACGATAGATAGATAGATGGATAAATGAAGGAACAAACATACGTTTCGTCCTGGACGGCAAGGTTGAGCAGAGCGAGGAGCGCGGCGGCCTTGGCTTCGATGGAGGGAGAGCGGAGCATGGAGACGAGAGGCACGATTGCGTCTGAGAACTGGCGACGGCAGCGCTGCGAGGTTTTGGTGAGGCGACGGATCTCTTTGGCGGCTTGGATTTTGGAGCAAGGATCGTGGTTGTTGTCGTCTTGGATGAGACGTAAGGTGTGAGTGATGTGATCTCCGGTGGCGGTGGAGGTGGAGGTGGTGGTGAGTGAATCCANAAAGAAAAGAAAAAAGAAAAGAAAAGAAAAGAAAGAGAGAGAGAAATGGTAGTAGTAGTAGTAGTAGTGAAGTGGGGGTGTGTTTTTGTGTATAAAAGAATGTAAGGTGGAGAGGTAACGTGAGAAGTGGTGCCGTGGCGTTAAGCAACAGTTATTTTCAACTTTTTTTTGTTTTTGTTTTTTTTAAATTTTAAATTTTTATTATTAGTAATAAATTAGGTAAAATAAATATCTTTATACTTTTATTGCATTGTTTTTCTTTAAATGTGATTGGTTATGTTAAATTCTTGGGTGTAGATTTAGACACCCCACCCTAAGGATCAATATACCCTACCCTATACCAATTATGACATAATAAT
>LUCG01271013.1:0-12974 GCA_001633085.1 Carthamus tinctorius | reverse complement strand
ATATATTCTGATTTGTGTACAATATTCTTGTGAGTTGTGACTAATCTGTTTTATGTAAATAATTTGTTTTTAATATATAAATTTTGTACATATATATATATATTATGAATTATTGGCTTTATGGTTTGCTTATTTGGTAGGGACATATGGAGTTATGTTTTTTTTGTTAAGTGCTATAGATTTATAATTTTTCCGTTCTATTTTTTGGGGTTTACGCCTCGTCCACCTCGAGGCTTACGCCTCACGTACATAAGAGGAAAACACCTCGAGGCTCATTTCTGTTCTTTAAAACCTTGCTCTTAGTATGTTGCTATTACACACTTTTGGCCATGATGTCTTGAGCTTTGAAGTAACAATTAATAACACATTTTTGGAATGAATTTGTATGACTCCAAATTACAACCCTTCCAAATAGCAATATGAGATTAATATTTAGCCTTGTCCATTTTCATATAGAAGTTCTAAACCCTACATGGCATTGGTTTAGTATTGCATGTTATGTAACATATCAATGAACAATGAAATATCAGTAAACAATAAGTTTTTCCCTTGTGTTGAATTCTTTTGGAGGTTCCAGACTTCAATGTTTGATAACTATCGTCATTGCAGTTGGAATGCCTTGACAACTTTTTTTCCAAGGATTTTGGTTGTACCTTTGAATTGTCTTGTTAATCATTGGGGAGTTGATGACATAGCTATACTGCTAGTACTATACTCTACCCCAAAAAATAAAAAAACAAGAATTAAAGAAGAAAGAAGAAGAATCATACCGTTCGTCCTAGAGCTCATTAGGAATCTGTATATTCTACTTCAAAGAACATACACATATGATCAATTATTTTAGTTGTGTGGTTGTTGCAAATATAGAAATTGAATACCAATATTTTTATCATTTAATGATGTCTTTTCTTAATTTGTGCAGGCTTTGCCACCATCAAACATAGAGTTTAAGCCATTAAAACAGGTAAAAGTGTCTATTATTTGGTTTGATTTGTGCATATTTTGCATACACTGTATATAAAATCACTCATGAGTATGGTCTTTACTTTCAATTATTAGGATTTCGGACAAAGTCCTATCTAACTTTGGGAGAATACAGTCTTTGAGTTGAGATATATCATTGTTGGTTACTCCACGTGTTGCCAATTGGTTTCAAGTTGCAACCTTGGAGGAGGATAAGGTTACTTTACACATGTTTAATATGTATCAGCTTAGAAATGCAAGGATTACTAAAGTTTATATTTCATGTCAAACAAATGATATATTTCATATAAGTCTTGAACTGTTTATCATGAAGATATAGCTCATGTGATGAGTGTATAAAAGAGTGTGTGTTTGCGTCCACACTTGTGTCTTCTTAAATAGATAGAAAATTCAACAAAGGAACACCCATGTGTGAAAGCTAAAGAAAGAAAATAGTTGATTGAATTGTTTGGAATTTAAAAGGGGGAATTGTCTCATGTCTCATGCTAAAGAAAGAAACGTTGCATATTGTGTTCATGCATTTAGAGGAGGTATACTTGGTGTCACACGGAGAGTTGTATGGTTGGATCTTAGAGAAGAACCGGTCATTATATAGCATGTTACAGCGATCGAGGATATACATAGCAAGATTAAAAAAAAGGGGAATTGGGCCTTGAGGCATTTTCCCACTACGACTTAATGCGTAAGCTCCAAGCCGCAAAGTGAAATTCAAAAATACTTGTATGTTTTAATACGTATCTAATAATAGTGCTAAATCTCAAGATGTATTAGTAGTTGTAAATTTATAGTTAACATTAGCAGATTTCACTTTTATCATTTATTAAAGATTCATAATATGTATACAAAAAGAAAACCTGACTGGATGCTCTTCAAAGTGGGGGACTTGAGAAGAAGAATGGGAACTAGAAGCAGCAAGAGAGTAGGAGAAGACGACTTAAGAGGAGCAAAATAGGCTTATTCTATGAAAGTCAACATCTGTAAGTGAATTTTTAAACCCTGACTTCTAATTACGCCTCAGTCCCTCCCTAGGTGGCCTCAAGTCCCACTTCAGTGACCCGAGGCATTTAATCAACTACCCCAGAAGAGATGCCACCTTAGATTCGGTTTTCCACCGCCTTGCCCCAAGGCTTACGTGATACGCCTCTAGCGTTTTTTCAAACCATGATACGTGGGGCCTTGTAGCAGTTGGGCTGTTACATAACTTGAACTGGAAAACTGAGGATATGTGAACCAAGAAACAGGCCGTGTGATATGATTCGGTACCGGTCTAGAACTGCTTCTTTCTCAAAGCAGAGCGTGAATCGAACCTGAAGTTGGCGGTAGTGATTTAAGCTTAATTTTTTTACCTTTGCTATAATTTGATCTGAGTACCTGACCGAGTATATTTGTTCTTGTATGGTTTTGGCTGGTTTATTGGTTGTATCGTTAGATACAGAATTTTGCAAACTCCTAGGTACATGTCTACATGATCGAGTATAAACTATAAACTTGTATGAAAGGAGCAACCCTGAGCCTAGTGTCTTCCATACTATAATAGGACCAAACCAAGGGTCAACATTAAGCCCTTATGTTCAAGCTCACAAAGGACATGTAATTTTAATGTCACGATGCATGTTTTTTTTGCCCATATTCTAATCCTATAGAAGACTAGGTCGTATGTAGGTTGTAGTAGTGCTGCGGATGGTGGTTTTAGACTAGGTTGGACCAAGACAGAGAATATGAAGAACTTTTACCCTTGATTGAGAAGATGAAGACGCGGTAAACAAAACCAGGCAAGATATGTGTACATGGGATATATTTTGGTAAATGGGCTTAATGAATTGCAAAGAGGTGTGAATTGAGGATGTTGGTATCATATAATATAACAGGATGGATATAGTGGCAACGTCATGATTCCTGCTGATTGAATAGGGTGGTTTTACTATATGGGACCTGTATGGCCAGCGTAATCGTAGGCCAGGGATAGACATGTTGGATGATGCTTATGGCAGTGATGAGAGTGTTGAGATGGACGTTGTCCAGATAATCCTGCAACAACGTCTTCAAATTTTGAAGAAATGTAAATACTATACAGCCATTGAACTTTAAGGTAAATCGTAGAAGTCTTGAATGGTTGAAGACTTGAAGGAGGAGCAGAATGGTGTCAAGTGGTGCTACAATACAATGATAAACTAGTACACCCAGCTTTGCGAACTGGCATAGGGCTATGCAAGTAAGAATGCACCTTTACAGATTCCTGCTGATCTTCAAACTGAACTGGCATTAGGCTAGGTGCAGCATTGGTATAGTTTACATGTCAAAGAAACTGTTATATTGTGCTGACAATCAAGTTTTATTTTTATGTTTAACTATTATGGAGTTATCAAGTGATCTGACAAAGTAGTTACTACTAAACATGTCTGAGCATAATGAGTGGGTTAGTAATTATCTTGATAAACTTNNCCTGGGGTGAATGGGATACCATCCACATCCCCCACAGGCCTTACCGCTACGCCACAAGCCTTAAGTTGGGTATAAGGGGAATGTTGGTAGGGTTTAGGGTTTAGGATGATGCTAAAATCTTAAAAGAAGAGGACCAGTTGCCACTATAACAAGAGAAGGTTTTACACACAGAATTAATGTATCAACAGTGAAGATCGTTTGATGTTATAATGATGAATGTAGGTAAGGCTTACCTGACAATAATAATTTAATCGAAAGTTTGCAGATACCTTGGAACTTCAAAGTTACCAATGGTCTAGTTCATGTGGCTCCCATTTCCTAGGATGAAGACGATAGTCATTGAGTGGAAGCGTTACCTGGTCCTCTCCAAGAACAAATGAGATATTCAAAGCTATTTTAAGTATTTAGATATCATACTTATGAGTGACAACAAAGCTACGAGAGCGTGCTTTTGAGCATAAATCATCGATGAAGGCTATTGTAACAAAAAATAGTATGGTTGAGCATGTATGGAGACTATCGTATAGAAAGATTGGTATTGATTTGCACCAAGAGTTGATAACTAAAGTTTTATTCATGTTTGACCAACTCATGGAAGTAGGATGCCATAGTGTTGTGTAGTCGAGTTCTGAGAAAAGAAATTCCCTACAAAGCATATTATATTTTGAAAAATATGTATGATGGGATAATAATGTGCATGAAAGCATCTCTGAATCTGGTTATTGTTTTACCTTTTGCAAAGTTCATGCCAAGGGTCAACGTTAAGCTCTAGTCTTGTGGTGTGGCGTGAGGGTTTATTGATTTGTCACTCTAACAAATCACCGTTCAAAACAATGTGTTTGATCAAATTTGAAGTTCAGTTTCTTTGCTCACCCCTCGAGATATCCTTAGATGACTGGCTTTATTGGCACAAGGGTTTACTGACTTGTCACTCTGACAAATCACCATCCAAAATAACGTGTTTCGGCAAATCTGCATTAAATGCAGTTTGTTTGCTTACCCAGCAAGATTTCTTTACATGACTAGCTTTATTGCCATTTTGTTCTCTAGCTTTTTTTTATTTCCTATCTCTCCGTTCCAAAGTAAGTGTCAACTTTTCTATTTTTTAGTTTTCATCAAAATAAGTTTTCACTCTCAAAAGTAAGTATCAATTTTCGCATTGTATGAGATGTAGAAATTCATGACTCCCTTTGTTATTAAGGGTAACATTGTCATTTAGTTAATTAACAAAGTGTAATAGTTACACATTTTTAAAACTGTGTTCCTTTTTCATTGTGGACATTTACTTTGAGACGGAAATTTCTGTCTACACTTGATAATGCTTTGTTCAGTAGTAAGATATTTGCTAATGCAATAGTGATGATTTCTTTAAAGGTGGAAACTTTCCGGGCTGACAAGCTGATGGAGTTTTACAAGGTACCTACTTTGTGCGCTCAGATATTTAGTGGTATGTATGTACATGATTATTGTTTCATTGGTCTCCACTTATAAGCCAGGTGATGTTGCCTCAATCAACGACTTCTGTTACTTGTGCATGTGTGTGATTCGTTTCTGGTTTCCTTGAGGGTATTATACGCTTGAACTCATTTTTGAAGCCCTGTTTGCCTTCTATTATTACAGTCAGATATGAAACTGAAAAAGTACTTGCACATAATTGAGGACTCACCTGTTTTCCCTGTTATATATGATCGAAACAGGTATTATACCTTCTTTCTATAATAGTTATATCCGTGCTGCTTTGAGTGTTATGTTTTAACATGTCTGAATTTGTTTTCATTAGTACGATTATAATGATTAAGTATCAGTAAAATCTAAGTTGGCTATGAATTAGCAACACACGTTTCAAGGTTTAAAGCATTATACCTATGATATTTAGTATAACCCCTTTTATTGCCTTCTTTGTTTGCCCGTTGGTACTGTCTGGCTGTGAGTTTTCATATATTTGTTCATGCTGTTTTGTTATAATGTCATGTCTTGTGTTTGGTAAGTTAGACTCTTTCCTCTATCATAAATCAATGTTTTCTTGAGCGGGTCCGTCTTTCTAGGTTCTGTTTTACCCTGTTTACCATTTTGATTATCATATAATCTGAAAAGGATCAATCGGTTTTTGCAGAACTGTATTGTCTCTGCCCCCAATAATAAATGGAGCACACTCAGCTATTTCTTTGAAGACCAAGAATGTGTTCATTGAGTGCACAGCCACTGATTTGACAAAGGCCAAGATTGTTTTAAACACAATGGTTAAGCATTGAAGAATTCTGATCCATCTTTTGCTTACTAATCCGTGCAAGTCATTTTTGAGTGACAAGAAACTGATAGGATTCTGCACTGTATACTGTAGGTAACAATGTTTTCTGTGTACTGTCAACGGAAGTTTGAGGTCGAGCCAGTTGAAGTAATATATTCTGATGGAAAATCCCATATTTGCCCTGAACTGTCGCCGTACCATATGGAGGTGTCTCTGACATACATCAATGGTATAGCTGGGGTTTCATTGGAGGCAAATAAGGTACAAAACCTACCATTTCATCTTGCATAGTTCCTTACTTGAATGCTTATGTATTTATGATAAGTACTAATACTACATATACCCAAGGAGTGGTTCTTATGCTTATGTATTTGTGGCACCTTGATGTCTTTTATCACTAGGAGTGGTTCTTTGTTATTTTTTAGGTTATGGCTTTACCCATGCGGTATCAAAATATCTAATATGCTTTTCTACCTTTTTTTTTCTTTCACTAAATGGTTCTTGGAAGAAGGGTGGAACCTTTGGTAAATTTTATTAAAATAACGTAAAGAGAAATTAGTCAAAAGCTCTCAAGGGTTTGTTTCAAGGCAAAGCATATCCACTCAACCTTCTAGAACAGGCCCCAACGTTAAAGCAGGAGTGCACTACTTGAAGTTAAAACAACGTTAAACAGGAGTGCTAAATGAAGTGTTCCTAAAATCTGAAATTTAACGTTTCTCTTACACTGTTCAAGAGATGTTTGTGATTGGTTTAAAAAAAGTTCAGAGCTGTTAGGATGATATTAAATCTTTTGGGTTCAATATCAACTTTTGCGGCCAACAACTACCACAACTGACAATTAGCAAATTACTAAAAATTACTCCAGTAAAGTTTTTAGTAGTTAGTTGGTCAATTTGAATACATTTCTGGTGTCTCGACTCTCGAGTATCATACATGTTAAGGTATCCATCCAATTCTTTATTTGTTCACTTATGGAAGACTGTCTTATCTATTTGTATTTTCCAGGTTGCTGGGTTGTTGAACAAAATGCAATTACATGCTCAGCAATCTGTCTCAGTGGATAATGAATGCATTTTCACTGTATCCGTTCCTCCAACCAGAAGTGATGTGCTTCATGCATGTGATGTAGCAGAGGTATGGAAAATTGTTATTAGGGGTAAAATAAATCAAGGTTTGACTTGGTTCCTGTTTAGGGTTACAAAGATTTTTTTTTCTCAATCAATGTATCAAAGTTAAAAGAATTTCTATATTTTACCCATTTTGAATGGTAACCTGTTCACCATATCAAATGTTGCAAAATAGGAAATTTTGAAACTTTGATACTCCAATGAGGAAAAAATAATTATTCGTTAGACTGAAAGGGAACTAAGCCAAACTTTTTTGCATTTTGATGCATTTTCCATTTTTGCCTTTATTATTATTATCGTCTACGAAGCCGTCAATTCCAGTGCCACATTTTTATTAGAACTGACTTGAAGTCTCTCTTTCTAACAAATTCCAAAGGACGTGGCAATTGCTTATGGCTTCAATGAGATTCCAAAGCGGAAACCTGCGTCTTTGAAGCCCTTGCCACTGAACCAGTTCAGTGACCTTATCAGAACGGAGGTAATATAGTGCTTTCATGTGCATATTTGGTTTTTGCTGCTTTAACATGTGCAACTTCTGTTCCTTAATTGTAAGGATCAAATCCCATCTAGATCTCTCAAAGTTTTCGGCGTAGAGATCAACTTGTTCACAATGTCCTTCCCCTTGCGCTTTTGCCTTGAGTTTGTTTAATACTGTTTACTTGTTTTAATGGTGTATTATCCAAAAGTTTGTGTTTCATCTACTAGAAAAGCAGATTCAGTGTTTTCTGGGTGGCAGATGCATTCACAAAGGTTTTCCTGGGGCCTAGGTGTGAGCCGATCAAAATGATACATAAGACTTGCACAAATTTCAACGATATGCGCACTCACTGATATAGAGATGTATATATTAAATGTATATCCATAAACGATAAAAGAGTTAAACTGATGAAATAATGATCTCAATGACGAGTATGAATAAGTTCGTAAGTCTTGATCTTCAATAATGACCAAGTAAATGCCACAAATATTAAAGAGAATTATAGTAGTTGGACTAAAATAGCAAATATAGGGTGGTAGTTGGCGTCTGCTATAATGCCAATTCCACCTTTGGAACTGTCTATTTTAGAGGGAATCATTTAGTGCAATTCTTAATACTTGAATGGAATAGACTTAAGAATGAAGATCTTGAATAGGGAAAGAATAAATAACGTTCGTCTTCATTTGGTAGTGTCTGTATGGCCTATGTAGTATTCATATTAGAGTCACGCATTATGGTTTGGTTGGTAATATAAAACGAGTCTTTGAACAAATAGGACATGATATGATATATTCTTACGATTTTTTTTTGTGTTAGATTAATTAAGCTTCATCATTACCAACATCATTTTATGTGATTATCATGGGTGCTTGATATGGTTTTGTTTTTGTTTATGTTTCTCTTTAGGTTGCGCTCACTGGTTATACAGAGGTGTTAACATGGATCCTATGTTCATATAAAGAAAATTTCCCCATGCTGAACCGTAAAGATGACAAATCAACTGCAGTTATCATTGGAAATCCTCGATCAGCAGATTTTGAGGTTTGTTTACCCTGCACTTGAAATGGAGTAAAACTTGCCATGAAACT
The DNA here is from genome assembly GCA_001633085.1 of Carthamus tinctorius. Taxonomy (NCBI): domain Eukaryota; kingdom Viridiplantae; phylum Streptophyta; class Magnoliopsida; order Asterales; family Asteraceae; genus Carthamus; species Carthamus tinctorius. The sequence goes on along the minus strand of LUCG01271013.1, from coordinate 4,607 downwards.
ATGTGTATCGACCAGCACTAACTTTTTCTTTTTAGTAAAGCTTCACAAAGATACCGGATTTGGCTTGTGAAATGCCACCAAATCTATTTTTTTAGCATTTTTAAATATCTTGTTTGGTTCATCTGAAATTTTGTATTTGCTTGACCATACATAATCCTAAGCATTCAGACAAATATATTCTTATTTTAGATGCAATAATATTCTTCCAGAAAAATCCAGTCAATTAACTTTCTGAACCATATAGGTCGTTCGGAGCAGTCTCATGGCTGGGATATTGAAAACCGTTGCACACAATAAAGATCATCCGAAACCTATCAAGGTAAAGTAGGATTATTATAATAGCATCGGTTCATCTCTATGATCTTAAGCTTGCTTGCATTGTTATGCAACAATAACAGCAGCTTTTTATCCCAGACAAGTTGGAGTAGGCTACAATCGTAACCTTTGGGGACAAAAATAAAGACGAGACTATTGCTTTACTTTAAGTGAGTTGCGATGTTCTTTTTGGCTTATTTTGTATTGGAACTCTAGATATTTGAAGTAGGTGATGTAACCGTATTGGATGAGTTAAAAGATGTTGGAGCCACAAATCATCGCCAAGTGGCAGCTCTTTACTGTGGTGCTACTTCAGGGTTTGAGGTAAAATTCCCTTTATATATATGTTTGTGCTTTCATATATTTCCCTCCTCTCTTCTTAGATTAGTACTAAAAGGGGTATTAGAAAAATCACATGTCAGATTCATTTGAAAAGGACGTATTTTATCTACAAATATTTTTCTCTCATTTTCAGTTCCAATAATTTCTGATACATGTCTTCACTTCATTGTGTAAACTCAAATGTAGTCACTGAAATTAAACATATATTTTAGTTTTTATATTTCCAAATTCCACTTTTATTTGAGTACACTTTATTGATTAGTTAGTGCTTTTGATGATTATTAGTACATTTTGACAATTGGGAATTGTGAGGACTATTGGGATGGAAGGAGTTCCTTCTGAAATTATTAATGAGATTGCTTTCACCTAGGCATCTCCTGAATAAAGTATGCTGACCATTTAGTTCTAGGCAAATTCTGAAATTGCTCTTCTTTGAAGCTTCTTGATTACATGTCTTCTACTGGATGATGAAGTCTTTATAATAATTGAAGTCTTTATTTGATGTTTGCAGTTGATACATGGGCTGGTTGACAGAATCATGGAAGTAACTGGTACTCCATTTGTATTGCCTGGGGACAACACTGGTTACTATATCGAGCGCTCAGATGTAAGTATATATGTGCACTCACTTGTACATTTTGTTAAACTGTTGTGCGCTTACAACTTTATTTCTTTAATGAAGGAGCCTGAGTTTCTGTCAGGAAGACAAGCTAACCTCATTTACAAAGGGAAACGCATTGGAACTTTTGGCATTGTTCACCCACAGGTAGCCAATTTTGCACTCCTCCAGTTATTTTACTGATACTACTCCTTCAATTTCAAAATAAAGGAAAAGGTACACATGTGTTATTAGTTGACTGAATGGCAATATTACTCCCTATAATAGTGGGAGTAATGAATTTCTCCATGCCATAATTTAAGCCTAGAATTGGAAAGTAGCATTTACTATTGAATTTGGACACTTTATTTTGGAACAATTAAAGTTAAATGTGGGCACTTTTTTGGGACAGGGGAAGTATTTCATGCTATGAATTTGGCATTTTTCACCATCGAGCGGTTAAGTTATTCGATTATCGTCCAACCGCTTTACGTTATGGTTTTCTTGATGACATTACTCTATCAATTAAACCAAACCAAGCAAAACGAACCTGAGGAGGGTAAGCTAACCTCTGCCCCAAAAAGTAGAGCAGCTTAATGCCAAAAAAGATGCGCGACTTCTGATGTTGATGTTTTTTCCCCTTTATTTTCCATGTCCGAACCTTTTAACATCCACACATGCTTTCTAGTGAGGTGAATGACATGATTTATTTAGCCAGATATAATAACCTAGTTTGTTTGGCAATGCTTAATGGATTTTACATTTATATGTATGGATAGGGTAGTGAAAGAAAGGGTTTTGCAATATTTGTAGGAGTAAAAATAATTAGATGAATTTTGAGTCATTTTTGTGTTGGGCAGAAGTATTTTACGTTCATAAATCCGCATTTTAGAAGGTTGTTCTTCTAAATAAACCTTGTGGATCAGTTTTCACACTCAGATTGTTTCTTGTGATTTCAGGTGCTTGAAAACTTTGACATACCGGATCCGTGCTCGTTCGTGGAGCTCAACATCGAGGGCCTGCTGCTATAATACAATAGTCAGTGTTTTTCATTTTGTAGATACCCTATTATATCTTTATAAGCAAGGAAGAAATCATTGTTTTTTTGTTGAAATAGACAAGTTATTGGTGAACTTTTGTAGTCATATCCGAGATAGTAGTAGAATGTTATCTTTTAAAAGATTTTGTTGTGATTGTTTGTTTCATTCATAGAGAAGTTGCTGAATGTGGCACCCAAATCCAAACTAATTTCTTAATGATAACATTCTCTTCTAATTTTTTCTACCAAAAACTAATTTCTTCATAGACGTGGCTTGCACTCCACCGGTCACCGGAGCTCCTGGACCAACGACAGCCATTGTAGCTCCGCCTCTAACGACAGTGACCACTCTTCCCTTCTTGGGCTCCCACAAACAACCCCCCTCTCAATTCTTACAGGGTAGAGTTTTGATTTTCAGTTATATTTTGAGTTTTGATACTCTTGTGTGAGTTATTTAGGGTGTGTTTGGTTGTAGAATTTTTTCTGTTTTTCAAGTAAATTTTTCAAAAAAAAAACTGAAAATTTAGAACATGTATTTGGTTCATGTATTTGGTTCATTCCGTTTTTAAAAGCTTTTGAAGAAAATGAAAATTTTCTGTTTTTTATCTTTTATGTAAATTAGAAAACTAATTTTAGTAGTTTTCCAAAACTTTTGAACAGTTTTTCTAATTTCTTAAAATGGAAAATGAAAACTCTACTATTCTTTCTAAAATTTCCATAGAAAACTGAAAATGAATACTCAACTCTATTTTTCGAAAACATTTTCTAGGAAAATGAAACCAATTTTCCTCAACCAAATGCAGGTTGTGTTTTCATTGAGAAACTTGAATCACTTTTTTAATGTCACATTAATAAACTCAAACACTCGATACCAAATCAAACCAAAATATGATAAAAACCAAAGAAGGCAATTTCAATTAAATTCAGGATATGAAAAATACACATGGACATTTATATTTTAATTGGTAATGTAAAATCTTGGCCTCGTCCCTGATCATAATGGATATAAAATGTAAAGATGGTTTACATCATGTTGTCAAATGTAACTGATTATTTGTAGATGTTCAATATGAGAATGAATTCCACAAAACAATGACATTAATTTTTGCCAAACTGTTTACTAATGGCTTCTCACTCCAGAATTTATCCCATGTCTTGTTTTCTGCATAATATTTGGTAAGTCTTTTCCTAAATTGACATTTCGTTTGTTCGTTTTGACTACATCTAAACTATTACTCAACCATGCCGATATTTGAGGCTTATCTTCATCGTTGTTGAAATTGTCCTCTCTTTGTGCTTTCTTGTTACGCAATAGGGTATCTTTACCTGATTGTGTCTCTTCATAATTCATATATCGTGCTTAAGCACAAGTTGAGTCGTTATACTAAGATAGCGTTGAATCATGTAATGAATGCATTACCGTAAGGTCATTATAAAATGATGGGGTATTGAGAAGGTAACTGAAATTGTCTGACATCAAGCTTCTTTAGCATCACATCAAGCTTTGGAGTTGATCATCGTTCAACCCAGTTGCCCAGATTCTACTTGAGGAACCAAATGCGCATCACTAACGGACATAGTCGACCCATGTGAAAACAAAAGGCCAAAGTCATAAGATTTCTAATAATAATGATAGAAGTTAATTGTAGAAAATGTACGAATTTCCTATGTAAAAACATAATCAACTGTTGTTTTCCGTTATAATGTACAAGTTATACCACAAAGAAACTATCTAGTGATATAGGGAATGTCTATTGTTTATAAAAGGTATTGCCCATAAGGGTTAAGTTTCGGTGAGAAGTTAAGTTAATTGAGAAGCGAAGTAGTTATCAAACTTTGGATGCATGTTTGGACGATATGCACCAAGATAAGATGCACCGGATCAATCCCCAATTAAGCCCCATTCATGGGTGGGCTTGAGATTAAAGCATGAACCTTCAGTCTGAATAAGCATGCATTATTCAGACTGAATGTAACATGTGGATAGGGTCAGGTTCAAATGAAAACTCGTTTTTCATTATGAACGTGAGGATAGCCGAGAGCGTGCCACATGTCACATTTAGTCTAAATAATCATGTATTATTTAGAGTGAATAACACAATATTCAATGTTATTCAGAGTGAATAACACAACATTCTATAACACTGAATGTTGTGTTATTCACTTTGAATAATACATGATTATTCAGTGTGAATATGCCATGTATCGCGATCTCAGCGGTCTCAAATTTGAGTTTTCATTTGAACTTTTCTCTCTCCCCCTCTCTCTCTCTCTATGTGTGTGTGTATATATGTATGTATGTATGTATGTATG
>LUCG01270965.1:0-12765 GCA_001633085.1 Carthamus tinctorius | reverse complement strand
TAGTTGTCCATCTCCACAACCAGTTGGGGTGAAGAAATCCAAACTGAAAAGAAAAATGGATGAACTGGCCTCAACTATTGTTAACACCATCAAAGAAGAAAATAGACAACTTTTAGAGCAATTAAAAAAAAACATTTGAACAAAGGCAAAATTAGGTGGATGCAATAACATGCAAGGAGGACAACAAAATATTGTTTCGAGACTTGGATGCAATACAAAATCCCACATACAAGCATATGTTCAGGCCGAACAAGCACGTAGTTTACATAAGTGGATTGAACAACAATATGAATAAGCACCTCATGCATCTATGCGGTTTGGAGAATATTTTAATGATCTTGAAGATTTCATTAAAATTGAATAAATAAAATAAAAATACAATAATCTAAAAAAATTGAAGGATCATTTTGTAATTATAAAATTTTTAGGAAAATATTTAGAGAATTACTACTTATTTCTCTCTATTATAGAAAGTAAAATAGAGAGTTGATTGGAAAGATTTTAGAAAGTAAAATAAAGAGAGAGAGAGAGTGAAATAGATGGTTCATTGGAGATGGTCTTATTTGTGGACTGTTGATGTAAATGATACATTTTGAGAGACTATATACATACTCTAAGTAAAACCACAGGGACCAGAAGTGTAAATGATACATTTTGAGAGACTATATACATACTCTAAGTAAAACCACAGGGACCAGAAGTGTAAATTCAATTCTTATTTGTGGATGCAAAAAACACGACTTGCCTTTGAAAATGAAAGATGTCAAAAAGTTACATTATTCTTTTATTCTTTTCTGTTTTCGTCATAATTTCCCACCATCCCCCCCTGACCTCCTCTGTTTTCCAACAGACTTCACGCCATACAAGCTTCTCCCATTGGCCTTCATCATCTTGTGGTAAGTCTTGCTTCTTCTTTTTTTTTGGCTTTTTCAACCTTCAAGATGCTTTCTTGCTTTCCAATAACTTCACAATTTTGAAACCCTAATCAAGAAAGACCTTTCCAAGAACCATTTGCTGAAATTGAGCAGAAAGAGGCTGCTGGGATTGCTGCAGAATCTCCTCAACACATTCTTCATACACCCTAGAGAAATTTCTGGTATTTGCTCCATTGAATTCATGTGGGTCTGATTGTTATTTCTTAAAAGATTTGTGTTTTGATTAGTTTGATTATTGGTGGAGTGAAATTGCTTGAATATGACACAATTTTCTTCAATTATGTGGTTCAGACTTGAACAAATTAAGACTATTAGATTGTGATGAATAGCAGCTATTGAATTCTAAGATTTCTTTACTTAAAAGTGGTGCATATAGATTCAAGTGCATTTAAAGAAAAACCAACTCTATGCATGGCATGCGATCTTGATTATAGTCTCTTCTTAGTCCATTTCTAGTAAAACTCATTCGTGGTTTCCCCCCCTCGAAAAGGGCTGTTTGTTTACCTCTTAACAGTTTCATTAAGAGGCAGCCCTGAACCGTTAAGAGGTAAATCTTGTTTGACAACAGAATGGACTGCCTCTTAATGGTTCCAAAACCCTCTAAATGATTTTGCATACTGGGTCTCCGTTAACCATTCGGAGCCCTGGTTTCATCTTCAACAATTACCAAACCACGATATTTCGTTTTGCACTGTATCATAAGAGCCTATTAATCAATCAGACCACTTAATCATCCAGCACCAAACCATTCAGCAACCGGCAAACAAAGGTTGAGGCTGGTTAGGGTTTTTCTGTTACCAATTTTAGTCACTATGATTCTTGATTCCCCATTATGAACCAACAAGCATCAATGCACATTTCCATTCCTATTCTCATGGCCCAACATTCTCATTCTCATTCTGATTCCGATTCCGATTCCGATTCCTATTCCCATTTCAATTTTCATTTTCATAATATTTTTTTTTCTTTTACTGTAGTTCATTGATACCACACTTTGTCACTGTTGTTATCTTTTGTAATATGTCTGTTCTGGGTTTGGTTGGTTTTGCATGGATTTGTTGTGCTTGTTTCAATTAATGTTAGTTGGTTTTTTGGTATGCCCTTTTCTTTAATTTCAGTTTTTGCTATGCCCTTTACTCCTCTGTTTTTCTTCTTACTGTATTCAAATATCAAAGAATTTTATTCTGAATAGAGATGTTTCATGTGTTGTTTTTTAGTATATTTAAATCCTTGTTTATTGTTCTTGTTGTTTGTATATTCAGAAATGTTATTCACTTTATTTGATCTCTCTAAGCTTTTGAATCAACGAATCTTCATGAAAAGTTAACATGATATCCTGTTTGATGGTTGTTATCATTATAGCAGAAAAATGGCAACTAGTATAGCTTCTGGAAGTGCCAATGTACAATTCCGAGAGACTGGTTTTTGGCAACAGAGTTTGTTTTCTCGGGTGGTGTCGCATAGATGCTGTCAGAAGTTTTCATGGTACGGCTTTAGTCATCTACACAATCTTCATATTCATTCCTTCAAAATTTATCTGTTATTTGGTGCAAAAATTACCATGGGTGCTAATATTGATATATAATATAGGGTCCGGTTCAGGGGAAAACCACAAAAAATGGAAAACCAAGGAACACCCTAACAACATTCATCCGTACGGTATGCACATGTGCATAAAAGTAATTTGTCCGGTATGCACATGTTACATTTTAAATTACTTTATGCACATGTGCATACCATACACATAATTGGTAATAGGGTGTTCCTCGGTTTTTCATTTTTTTGTGGTTTTCCGCTGAACTTGGGTCTATGTGTATAGTATATGGCTACAAGGGAACATAATGTATGTGACAGTGGTGTTTTGCCCATCTTTCTTGAATTTAAATGTGATATACAGTGTTCTACCAACATTCTTGTACTTCAATGTGTTGTATTGTTTAACTTTATTAATTTCTAATGTATTTTATCGCATTTTTACCCATCTTTCTTGGCGCTTAATGTGGTTTACTGCATCTTTGCCAATTTCTCTTTGAAGGTTAACATGGTTAACCACTTTTTTGTTCTCTTTCTTTGAAGAAAAATATGGTTCACTACATTATTTTTGCCAATCTTTCTTCTAAGGCTAATGTGGTTTACCATTTTTTGAAGTTTTATGTGGTTTCCTGTATTTTTACAATTTACAGGTCACAAGGGGTGTCCAACAACTTGCAAATCAAGAGATATCGTTATCTGATTGGTGAAACACAGAGACCCTTTCAAGCAGTCATAACTTCATGCATCCGAGACAATTCCACAAAGTATTTTGATTTTGCTGTTATTGGTAGCGGGGTTGCTGGTCTTCGATATGCTCTTGAGGTTGCGAAACATGGCACCGTTGCTGTAATAACAAAGGACGAGCCTCATGAAAGCAATACCAATTACGCACAGGGTGGTGTTAGTGCTGTGCTGTGCCCTTCTGATTCGGTGGAGAGTCACATGCAGGATACGATTGTAGCCGGGGCTTATTTATGCGATGAGGAGACTGTTAGAGTAAGCTTTCAAACAAACAACTTTTCATTTTGCTTCTTGTCTTTGATCTTTTATATCATTATCTTTTACAAATACGCTAATGGCCAAAGGTTAAAATGAGAAGTGCTTAAAAAAGGAGTAGAGAAGTGATCCTAGCCCTTCATACGGCTTTAATTGGTCAAAATTTGCGGCTATGCTCAAAATAGAGGGGTAGTTTCGTAACTGCTACAAATAGGCCGAAAACGGATTCATATATGAACGTGTGTGATACTGTGATTCATATATGGACTATATGTTCTAAGTCAAAAAATATCAATTCATCTTTTAATAGATGAAGCTTCTTGTTTGATAGAAATTATGTTTTAAGTAGAGAAATATCAATTTATTGCATATGTGCAGGTGGTGTGTACAGAAGGACCTGAGAGAATTAGGGAATTGATAGCCATGGGTGCGTCGTTTGATCATGGAGAGGATGGAAACTTACATCTGGCAAGAGAAGGTGGCCATTCTCATCGCAGAATAGTACATGCCGCTGATATGACAGGAAGAGAAATCGAAAGGGCACTTCTCATGGTAGTTGAGAGTGATCCCAACATTTCCGTTTTCAAGCATCATTTCGCTATTGACTTGTTGACATCTCAGGTTTGCTTCTTGATGAAATTTATGATTATGTTGCTTTCATTGTTTGAACCCAGATTAGTATATGCCCAAGATGGTTCATTACAATAAAATCGACGCCAAAGATGTCTAAATTATCTTAATAGACTGTTTTATAGGACTAAAGTTTAATGAACAAAGTCAACAAACAATTGTGCATCTTATATAAAAAAAGGTGTTACAATAGGATGGTAGGGCGTATTTGAGTAACCTAACAAGTTTTTAGGACACTTTTCTAATGAAGTGTCTTATTAGCTTTTATATGAACCCATCTTTTTATAGGACAATTATTTTTGTAAGTCATTTTTTCAATGATATCATATAAAAGACTAATATGACGTTCGTTTTAAATATACCATAAAAAATTTATTAGGATGTCCATAAACGTCTTATCAACTTCTTCTGACACATTTATATAGGATGCACAGTTGTTTGATCCTACAAACTTAAATCTTATTGAGTATTCTATTAGGACACTTAAAGACATAATATGATGTCTTACAAAACCGATTTTGTTGTGGTGGTCGTAGTGTAAATCTCTCGGGTAATGGACATTCATTACTCTTACACAGTCTCATGATAAGTCTATTGATCGATTTGCAGGATGGATCCGACATGGTTTGTCATGGTGTTGACACTATGAATACAGAAACGCTCAAGGTGATAATTACAATCATGGTTAAATGCATCTATTTTCGATCTTCTATTTCCCTAGTAGATTGGCTTTCAGTTGTGCTTTCTATTTGTTTTACATACCCTTTTAGCAAGCCCTTTTCTGGTTTTATATCACACTTGATATCTATGTGTTGCTAATCTGCATCTCCCTGTCGGAAGTTGTAGGTGGTGCGATTTATTTCAAAGGTGACTTTGCTTGCTTCCGGGGGTGCTGGCCATGTCTATCCATCTACCACAAATCCACCGGTATGATCATCTTAGTTTAAATAGTCATTAGTTTGGTTCTTTATGCTAATTATTCCTTCTTTATGTATCAGTTAAATATGCACATACACATAATATAAAATAAAACAAAATTTAATTATGAAAAGTACGACTTAATTAAAAATGACATACACCTTTTTTTTTGGAAAAAGGGGACAAAACCCCTAGGAAAAATTTATTAAAAGGAAAGGTCTGCTTACATCCTACCCCAACTATATCTGTGGGATTTACTGGGTTTGTTTGGTTAGTTATTTAATACAGGTAGTCTGGTATTACCAATTCTTTGCGGTTAAATTCCACAGGTAGCTACTGGAGATGGAATAGCAATGGCGCATCGGGCTCAAGCTGTAATTTCAAATATGGAGTAAGAAACCTCACTTCTTCTAAAAGATTGCATTTTACTGCATTCTAAGCATATTTTCACTGTCAGATTTGTGCAGTTCCATCCAACATCACTAGCCGATGAAGGTCTCCCAATCCCGCCAACAAAAACCAGGGAAAACGCGTTCTTGATTTCTGAAGCTGTGAGGGGTGATGGTGGCCTTCTGTATAATCTTGATATGGAAAGATTCATGCCGATGTATGACGAACGGGCCGAGCTTGCACCTAGAGACATTGTGGCCAGAAGTATAGACGATCAGATTAAAAAGCGTAACGAGAAATATGTTCTTCTAGATATCAGTCATAAAGGAAGAGACGAAATTCTTTCCCATTTTCCTAACATAGCTGCCGAGTGCCTTAAGTATGGTCTTGATATAACTCGGCAGCCGATTCCGGTGGTTCCGGCTGCTCATTATATGTGTGGAGGGGTTCGAGCTGGTCTTCAAGGGGAGACCAACGTTCGTGGTCTATATGTGGCAGGTATGAGTTTCTCTTCCTCTGATTTTGACTTTTCTGGTCAAACGGAATAATTTCTTGCTCTAAATATTACATACATTTGTTATATTTTAGCTCCGATTTTTTTTTCTTCATGTGGTGGTTTTGGTAATTGTCGTGATGGTGATTACTGAAAATATCTGGGAATAAAAACCCGCATGAGAATTGAAGTTTCGGATTTTTCTGTTTGACCTCAAAAGTCAAATAAGACGCAGGTTGCTTCCATAGTTCCATCTCTTGTTGAATCTCTAAATATAGTTTTTCAGAGGTACCGTGAGATGCCTATGAAACATTGAAATGTGGATTTCACTATATCCCCTAATTTTACTAGTCATTGTTCTTTGTACCCTTTTGCTCGCATTCTTGAACAAACCGAGGGTCTTCATGGAAACAATCACTCTACTTTTTGATTTGAAGGACAGGGCTGCATAGATCCCACCCCTTAGGCCCTAATCTTTAGTGGGATATACTGAGTCTGTTTAGTTTGGTTTATGACACGCCCTTGTAGGGTCTTTTGGGAAAGAACCACTCTCACTACAAAAAAGTCGGCTTTATAAGGCACCTAATATGTCTAAACGTCCAAATAGAATGTTCTATAGGACTTGAATTTATAAGACCAAATAATGTCTACAAAAAGACTAGCAAGACACTTCATTTCATTAGTTCCCTAAAAAACTTGTTAGGATGCCCGAAAGCGTTCAATCAACTAATTATAACATCTTTACATATGACGTACAATTATTTGGTCCTATAAACATAAGCCTTATAACCGGTCTATTAGGATATTTAGACATATTTGGCGTCTTATGAAGCTGATTTTATCGAAGTGTCATGTCTGCTTACATCTCATCCCCAACCCTTCTTCCAAGTGGGTTAAACATGCCCTTGTATTATTATTAACATTAAAAATTGTCAAATCCCAATATCACATATCAATAAACCCTAAACACAGATAACCCATGAGAATTAAAGATGTGATCTTTGTTAACTTGATTGCATAGGTGAGGTTGCATGCACAGGATTACATGGAGCAAACAGACTTGCGAGCAACTCCTTGCTCGAAGCACTGGTATTTGCACGCAGGGCCGTGAAGCCGTCAATAGATCACATGAAGGCGTCCTACATAGACCAAAGCGTTTCACGGTGGTGGGACCCACCCGTCGTTCCTATGCAGCTAGGGTGCAACATTCTTGACAAGATCATCAGGAGGACAAAAGAAGTGAGGAAGGAAGTGCAGTCGATCATGTGGGAGTACGTCGGGATCGTGAGGTCCACCACAAGGCTGAAGACCGCCAAACAGCGGATCGGGGAACTGGAGCTCGAATGGGAGGCTTACTTGTTTCAACAAGGGTGGGAACCAACGATGGTTGCGCTCGAGGCGTGTGAAATGAGGAACCTGTTTTGCTGTGCGAAACTGGTGGTGAGCAGTGCTCTGGCGAGACACGAAAGCCGTGGACTCCATTACACCATCGATTTCCCGCATGTTGATGAAAGGTCGAGATTGCCGACGATCATCTTCCCGAATTGTTCGACCATGAATAGAACTTGGAGTTCAAGGCAACTTCACAAGCAGCAGATTTGTTAACAGAAAGCTATATAGGGAACCATTTTTGGCTAACATCTTATTTGTGTAATAAGCCAAAGGAAAGGAAAGGAAAATTAAAGGTAATCTTTTTTCCATCTTTCAATACATAAAAACTTATATATATGAAATAAAAGTTCAAATACATCATTAATGGAATTCATGGATGAAAGTCTTTTCAGTTACTTTTAAGCTTTCTTGAATTTAGTTAACAAGCCACTAAATGTCTATACCATTTAATAAGTTTACTTTAAGTTATGATTCAAATAGTTTTATATGTTATGTTATTGTTGGCAGCGTTTGGCAGGGTATATATATATATGTTCTATATGGCAGCGTTTGTTATATTGTCCCATGTTTGGTTCGACATATATAGGATGTATACAAAAAATCATTGTTCCACGTTTGGTGCGAGACATGGGACAGGAACAAAAACTGGGATAAGGTAAGACAACGTGGATCAATACAGGTTTTTTCTTGTTCCACCAAAATAGGTGGAACATGGGACATGAATGAGATCGAAACTAACATATTACTAATTAACCCTCGTTTGATATATAACTTTAATATAATATTTGTTTCAGTGGTCGCCACAACCGTTGGCCACCTCCACCTCCTCTTCCACTACAACAACCTCCTCCACAACCACCGTCGACCACCATCCATCGCCACCTCCTTAACTACCGTCGCCCACCTACCACCATCTCCACCGTTGGCCACCTCCAGCTCTTTCTCTACCACCATTGGCCACCTCCAACTCTTCCTTCTATCGGCTCCTTCATTGTGGTATACTTCAACGACATCCTATATATAGCCGCTACAAATGGGATAACTTACGACATCTACAACAACTCCTAACCATGCTTCAAGAAGAAAAGATTTACATCAACCTATAGAAGTGCACTTTGTGCACCAAGATGCTCCTGTTCATGCGATTCATTGTTGCAGAAGTCGACATAGAAGTTGATGAAGAGAAGCTATGTGCTATAGGTGGCCTATATATTCTAGAGACCGTTTCCGATGTTTGTAGTTTCCATGGGCTTGCAACTTTCTGTCAATGGTTCGTGCAAGATTTTAGCACCATCATCGTTCATATCATTGTATGCTTGAAGAAAGGAAAGTTCTGGTAGGTCCCTAATCAAAATCAAAGGTTTGCCATTATCAAAGACAAGTGAAACACCGCACTCATTCTTTCCCTTCTAGATTTTGACTAAATCTCTGGAATCGAATACGACGCCAGTGTTGTGGATAGGATCTGTCCTTTCCCACAAAAAGAGGTTGATTGCCTTTTTAGTGAAAAGTTAAGTAAAGCTCGGAAAAAATAGGTTACATACGATCAAGAGTTCTATGTGGTATTTAAAGTAAATCGTCCTATTCACTAATCACCAAGTTCCAAAGTTTATCTGTAAAATAACTGTGTTTATATTTTTTCCCATAAGCTAACTCAATTGTGTAAGTTATCTGATTGTTGGGCTTTGCCACTTCAAGATTTAAGTATTTTGGGTGTTGGGCTTTTAGTATTAGGCCTGATAGCTATAGCAATACCTAAATAGGGGTTAGGAGAAGAAGCCTTCTTAGAAATCCTTTCATTTCCCTCCTTTAAAAAAACTCGAGAACAGGGCGTAAATGTATGTGTGTGTGTGTGTGTTTGAATACGAAGGAGGAGAAGAAGAAGACTAGAACATTGAAGGCAAAGCAATCTATAGAGGAGTTATCAAGCTTGTAGTGAAGTGCTTATTTTCAAGTATAATCCTATCCTATTTTAGGTCATCTTCTTCCTTGGTGAGCCTAGGTTAGTTTTAGGGAAATTTACCTAAGTCTATTCCTCAAAATCAGAATTTATGACATTAAAATGGGATTATTTAGCTGAATGTATATGAAGATAAATCCCTAGAGACCTTCATCAGTTGTTAAAGAATCATCATCTTCTTTGAGTTAAGCTTCAACCACCATTAATGGAGGATTTTAAAAACTTATCTTTTTAGCTCTCGAAGAAAATAGCTTGTCTTACTCATGAGTACTAAGTTTAGAACCTAAATTAAATGGCTAGAATGATTTAATGGGTTAAACCTTCTATACTTCAGCCTTTTAATTTGGATCCCTTGGGTTTTGGATTTCAACCACGAAGTGGTGATGCAGTTCGGCAGTGAGCCGTGAGGGTACTGCGAGGCTTAAGCCGCGGATAGACCGCGCTGACCACTGTGGTGGGTTATTTTGGTTTTCTCCGTCAGCCAATTTAGGTCCAAAATTTGATTTAATTATCTTACCTAGGATGTTTAAGATGATTATAGACATCGTTCAATCGATAATTCTGTATGGGTACTTTATTTAGGTGTTTGTTCGATTCGTAGAGTGTAAGCTTGAGGGCAAGGAGTGGAATCGGCGATGAGGTGAGTTTTTCTATAACCAAAACCTTTTTGCAAAAGATAGTTTATTACTCATTTCTCATGGTTTATTACTTATCTCTCATGGTTACATTAAATACATGTTATAGCATTGCATCACTCGATTATGTATTATGCATTACGTCTATATGAGGCGAGTTAATAATTAAAGTGTAGTGTGCATTACCTTATGTGTGGACATGTGGTAGAATCACGTAGGGAGTGTGTCCCACCTAGTGAGCTTGAATTTGTTTTGAGCCACCCTATAAGGGCGAGTGTGTGCCCAAATTCTCGACATCGCGAGTGTGTGCGAACTATAGCGAGAATCTACCACATGTCGTTATGTGTGCATTCATGAATGTGAATTTTCATGTTTTATTTCTGAAGAGTTATCAAAGAATGATTTTGCTCTTTTAAACTGTGTGCTAATTGAGGGACCTCACTAGACCTCCGGTCTAACCCTCACTATTTTCAAATTTTAAAACTTTTCAGGGAGACATATGCTCGACTTATCAGGTAAGGCTGAAGGGAGAGCGTGATTCAGTTTCTCAATCACCATGAAAGAAGCTAGGGAATTCTATTTCTTAAGTTCAAATTATCTTGGATTTCATTAGTTGATACTCTCAGTTGTATAGACTTTTATCTTGATTTGGACTTTGGAATTTATAGCGTCTTTGTCCTGATTTGATGTACTTGGCATATTTGATGAAGTTTATCTTTTATAGAAAGGGGTTTAGGGTCGTTACATTATCCATAGTCAAAATTCGATAAGAAAGATGCATGCACGATGGGTAAGTTATTTGCAAAAAAGAACTTTGTCATCAAACACAAGTCAGGGGTCTTTAACAAAGTAGTAGATGCCTTAAGTAGGCGATCCACCTTGATTGTCAACTTGGTCTAAGAAATTGTTGGGTTTAATGTCCTGAAGGAACTATACAAAGATGATAGTGACTTCAAAAGAGATATAGGTGAAGTTTAGTAATGGCACACCTATTGAAGACAACTATGTACAAGATGGCTAGTTTTTTAAAGGTAACTTGTTATGCATTCCAAAATCCTCCTAAAGGAAGAAGCTGGTCCTAGATCTACATGCATATGGTTGAGGCTTGAGCAGACACCTTCGTTGATATAAAATAGTCGCTAACGTGAATGGGAGATAACATTAGCCACATGTTGAAAAAGAATATGATATATAGTCGTAAAATGATACACATGCCAAGTTGCTAAAGACCAATCTCAAAATACCGGTCTCTACTTACCACTATCGTTCCCAATGATATTTGGAAAGATCTATCCATGGATTTTGTCTTGCGGTTGCCTCACACCTAAAGTATGGTAGATCATATTCATGGTCATCAATCATTTATACAAGATGGCATGTTCTATCACATGCAAGAAGACCGGCGGTGCAAGCAATTTCGCCGAATTGTTCTTTAAGGAGATTGTACGCTTGCGTGGTTTCCTAAAACTATGAGCTCTGACCGAGACATTCTTGAGTCATTTTAGAAGACTCTATGAAGAATGTTCGTGGAATTTTTGAACAAAAGTAGCACTAATCGCCCACAATCCCATAGACAAACGGAGGTGACCAACTAGACGTTAAATAATGTGCTCAAAAGTGTTTGTCGTAAGAAACTAAAAATAATGGATCCTCGTATTTTCCCATATCGAGTTTGCTTAATGAAAACATAGTACACTCATGACGGGTCGTCACCTTTTTCCTTGGTATAAACCTCTGTGCCCAAGAAAGTGGTTGAGTTAGTCAAGCTACCACAAATTCCGAGAATGAGTATTGTGGCTAAAAATGTGGCTAAAGACGTGCAAGATGTCAAGGAAGTTGTCAAAGCAAGGCTAGAGACTACATGAACAAAGAACAGAGTGGCAACTGATAAGCATTGATATCGAAAGGTGTTCAATGTAGAAGATAATGTAATGGTTTTTATGCGTAAAAATATTTCCTAGTTGGTACCTATAACAAGTAGTAGCCTCGAAAGTATATATCTCCAACACCTTTAATGTGGATGACTTTATGAAAACCGAGAATGATGAACTATGTTTTGACATTAAATTAGGGTTTCTTAAGAGGTGGGAGAGACTAATGTAGAACACGTTAACAGCCTAGAATGAAAAAACCAAGTGGACCGAGGAAACACTGTAGCAAGAAAACCAAAATAGAGGTTCCCACGACCGTTGGCACAACTTAAGTCGCTCATACTAGATGGCATGATAGACTCCTACGACAAACCATGTAGCTTAAGTCATGAGTCTGGTTGTCCGGATGTACATGAGCAAGCGAACATCGAGCACCCACTAATTCTTTATTAATGATTCCCTTTTTTATTTATTCCTTATTTCCTTATTAACTTAATCCCTATAGTTTCCTTTCCTTGAAATTTTCCTAGTTAGTTTAGAATTGTTTTCTCTTTTCCTTAATATTTAGGATTGTATATCATGCTCTATATAAACCTCATAGTATTGCTTTACTCACTTAACTTTTATCCATAAAAAGTTTTCTTTATAAAGTTTTATGAATTTTAAGCTAATAAGCTCTTCACCCTTACGGTTCTGAGCTTGTCAACCCATCCATGGTTTTCTACCGTGTCAATTAACTAGTATAATGCATTTCTAAAAGATCGAGCATGGAGGTAGGGTTAGAGGGGATTTACCCAAAACTTGCCTTCACTCAAGGTGTCAGAATATGTGGAATACCCCGTGAATAGGGTTGCGTGTATTGACAACAATATATAGACAATAATGTTACAAAAGGGTCCCTACACTATACAAATATTTAACACACCCTCGTAGTTTGATCAGGGGGTAGACGAATGTTCAAACTATCTCTAAAATCAAGAAACAAACTAGAGGGTAGCCCCTTTGTAAATAT
>LUCG01270961.1:0-12706 GCA_001633085.1 Carthamus tinctorius | reverse complement strand
TATTTTTTGAGCTCGGCTCGATTAACCCACTACTCGACTCGGCTCGGCTCATTAACACCCCTATGTACACCAATATTTTAATAATTCATTAATGAACATATAAAACATCATGAATCATCATATTTGAACTTAATAAAACTAACTTATGATTAATTGATAAACAAATTCAAATATATGATAAATATTGAACCATATGAATACGAGAAAATACTCAATAAAACTGATAACCTTATCAACCGAAGACTCATTTTATTCCCTCAAAGCCACACAAAATCACAAGATAAAATCTAGAGGGACAAATAACAAGAACGAAACCTATCAGAAGTGGGAGTTTCGATTTCTCGGTTTAGGATAAGATGTATTCTAAGTAATATCGCACAAATAGACTTCTAGTATATGTATGTATGAGTGTGTGTGTGTGTGTGTGTGTGTGTGTGAGTAGGCACATGTAAGGAAAATTCAAAGGATCTAACACCTTTAATAATGCATTGTTATTTCACATGTTTGTTAACAAACTCTCACCTAATTTACAATACATTGTTATTTCAAACAAAAAGCACAAATACAGTAACAACATACTATAAGTTCAAAAGTTTGTAATTCAGCATGCATCATCAACCAATTTGAATCAAACCCATATTTCAAATACAATAACAACTAACACATTATATATATATATATACATATATATATTATCATTGTTTCAACAAAACAAATACAATCAACACCACATTCCTTCCAACTTCAATGCATCTTCAAATCCAGAACTTTTAAGGTTTGAACCATCCTAACTATCCATTTTTGTAGATAATAGGAAGACATTGTGATAAATAGTTGGATGACAATTTAGTAAATAAAACAGCAAAAAGCGAATATCGCAACAGCTCTACCGAATAAACGGGCAAATAAGTATACACATCTCCAACTATAACTACATATTCATAAACTGAACTGTACAAATAGCATAATATCCCAATCCATACAAAATGTAGAAAATCTCATAACCTACTCCTCCATTTACTAAACATCTACATCTATATGGTTGTTTGTTCAACTTCAATTGTCAGGCGGAAGCCGGAGCAGGATCCTTTGGTTGAGCATTTGTTTCGAGAGCCTCTGGAAGATTCAAAACGATCTCCGCATATGCTAAACCACCACCACCATAACGCAAAGGATGTCAGTACAACTCACCACCATGATATATATATATATATAGAGAGAGAGAGAGAGAGAGAGAGTCCCATTCATTTGTTAAGCGTGCAATTTAACCATGTTAACCAAAAATGGACCAATACGATTTCTCCTTTTCTCCCTTTTTTCGCCTATAGGGGCCTAATCAAACGAGAATTCGGTAGTTTGTGGTAATTGTGAGAACCATTATGCACCACTCATTTTATTAAATCTTATCATTTTTATTTACTTAATATGGTGATAACCGCCAAGTAATTTTTTTAGGGATATTTTATTCTAATTTTTCTTTTCTTTCAAGTNGATATGCTTCTCGTATGAGCCCCCCTATATATATATATATATATATATATATAATTTACTAGAGGCCAATCGGTCCAGCAGTACCTAGTAACCCCATCTTGAAATCACCAAAGGTGAGAAGTGTGTTTGATAGAATGGAAGTGCAGGTGCATATGCATGTTACTTCGCTTTTTTATTTGTCGATTAACCAAAAAGCTACCCAATTAAGCACAGAAAAAAGATTGCTACCATCTCAATCCATAGAAAAGGTCCCACTTCTGATTTTAGATATCCCAAACTGTTTTGAAGTTTAAATTGCAGCGAAACTTCTTTTTCGTTCAGATTTTTGTATGTTCCCTTTTGAAGGATCAAAAGTACTTAACAAATATTTAACATGAAATGGAAAGTTAATACAACATAATTTGGTCTGATACCTATTTCTTGTAACACACTCCCAAAACCTTCATTTAGATACCTAATGTCATATCTCAAACATTCAGACCAAAGTACGTTACACAGAATAGAAACGTTACCAAAGTACATTGCATTTTCAAGCACCCTCCTATGTTAAACTAGGTACCTAAATGTTTTGAGGTGTCACATACCAAAATGAAGGTTCCAAAAGTACATTACACAAAGTAGGAATGAGACCAAAGTACGTTGCATTTTCATGCAATTTGCCCAACATGAGATAACTGGTTCTTTGCAATATTTTGAAGTAAAAAAGCTTACTAAATTTTGACTCAAGACCTTTTTCCATCGAACAGAGGTAGTAACAAACAAAAACAAATCAACAAAAGTCTTTCTTTCTTTCTTTTTTCTAGCTTAAGTGATGACTTCTAAACCCACAACGTTTATCCTACCAGGGTATCACAGGTGTTGATTAGCGAATATTTATGGTGAGTTAAGAATGCATTATCTACTTGATAAACAAGGATAGAGAATATAACCTTCTGGCAAGCTAAGGGTGCGCAATGCATCTTCTGCGTAGGATAAACGTATAGGACTGGTGTTGCTTCCAAACGCTACATTCCCCTTTCTGCTCCCAGTTGGGGACTTCTTTGATTGGTTCATGGGCCACGCCACAACGCTGATACCAGTTGGAAGTATAGATAAGAGATCCGCATATCTAAGACTAACTGTTACCTTGCTGCAAGAAAGAGCGACACAGTTACGTTTGAACTAGTCTTGTTTGGTAAGACTAGCTAATAAGGTAGACCTTAGATGATAATGTAAACTAACATCATAACAAAATATGATGGGAATATATGTAAAATATTGAGGCATAATTGCAAAAAAAGTGGACAAAAGGCCCCAATAAGCACTCTGAAGTAGCTTTTCAAAAGCTACCTTATGGGTTATCAAAAGGGGCTTTTTCAATAAGCTCAAAAAATAAGTTAGCTTATGTTTGCTACGGTGAAAAAACATGTCTCTATTGGGCTTACTGATGGAGTTCTTCGTCACATGCGATATCCTTTCTTTTTCTCTAAACGCTATGAGAAGCAGGAGAAATTTAACACAAAAAATGATGACAGAAACATCATGAGATAGAGATATGTCTGGGATGCAAGAAGCATAGAGTAGAGTGATGCATTTAAACATGAATCTTGCATCCTAAAAGGGTATGCTTAGATGCTTGAAGCTTTTGTGCCCAAGTCTAAATTCCATTAAACTTCTAAATTTTGAAAGATACCAACTGTGGCTCAAATTCAGATTAACTTCTTTTAATGGTAGCAAAAAGTTTGACTATCCCTCCAAACCGGCTTCGTAACTTACAATTTTGAAGAGGAAGCTTAATTACCTATAGAACATTAGCCAATCTTTTTCACACGTGGAATTTATGTTCGCTTAATCTGAGACCTTAAAATTACATCATTTTAACTCCAAACACAATAAATCATGTCTAGTGAGTGTCTACAGCTACATTGTATTACAAAATATCATTCAAATGAAAAATATTAGAAAATTTAGAAGAAGAGGGCAATTAGAATGTGGCTGCATTAAGAAATTTGCAAAGATG
Source organism: Carthamus tinctorius (assembly GCA_001633085.1). Taxonomy (NCBI): domain Eukaryota; kingdom Viridiplantae; phylum Streptophyta; class Magnoliopsida; order Asterales; family Asteraceae; genus Carthamus; species Carthamus tinctorius. Next base: position 9,216 of record LUCG01270961.1, on the reverse strand, counting down.
CATCATGATAGTCATTAACCACCACGGATGCAAGAACATGTGTGGAATATGTACATACCAATCAAAATCATCCACGATGAATTCAATCATATGATAGGGAAGGCTGTGATAAAGTTCTCCAATCTGGTTACCATACAAGTCCTTTATGAGTCGAACCTACAATACGAACAGCAAAAACAAGGGGTGCGTTAGCCATAAAAAAACTGTAACATGGCTAAAAAGAAATCATAGAACATTGCCAGTATTGCAAAGATGAATAAAAAGTACTCAACACAATAGTAAAATTAGAAACTGCTAGACAAAACTTTGCCAGATTAGCACTTTTAAGGACCAAAATCAATGACCAAGAAGTGATTGTTTTGTTTCAGATATCACTAAATTGCCAATTTTTTCACTTCGGTTACATTCAAAGAAAAACCAACGATTATTAGATATACATAACAAGGTCAAGTGCAGAAACACACAGAAAAAGAACCGACCACAAAATCAGGGAGCATGTATGCTTCTGAAGGGTTATAATACATTGCATGTCCTGTAGAGTGTAGACAGTTAACAATTACAGCACAAATACCTGTTCCCGCCTATCAACGTATGCTTGCAATAGGTCTCCAATGTGATCTATAAATTTCTGAAAAAAAGAATGGACACAAGTGTTAAGACAAAACCATAGAAAGAACATCAGTTAGATCAAGTGTTGGCAGAATTACCATTGCATTTGAAGATAGAAGATCATTTTCTGCTTCACGTATTGGCAAAAAGAAAGGAACAGTGTGTTCAAGAACGGTCATCTTCTCAAGAAACGATTTGCTTTCAAGAACACAATGGTACTGCTCACGTGGCTCGCCTACAAACCCATAAAAATAAATACAAATGACTTCCTCTCATCATGGAGGAACTTCAGATGAACGATGTAATAATTAAAACGTAAAGCCTGTCACATCAGCAGAAATGGTATGGTGTTTAGCCAATCTCCAGATGCTGAATAAATGATACAATACTCATAGACCAAATTATACTGTATCTTTGAGGTCAAATATTAATACTACAGATGCCTAAGGAAAAATTTTATATGATGGCAGTGTTCATCGTACCTTTCATAAAGCTAACAATGTCATCAGTTCTAATTTCAGTCAAAGTAAATTAGTACAGCGCTATTTTTTCTTGCTCTAGCTTCTAAATTTCTTTTCTTTTAAATGGTGAAATTTTTTATCAAACATAATGAGATGAGACAGTATGAAATAGCCAAATAACACACTAATTTCAGATAACCAACAGAACCAAGATCCCCACTACCAACAAGTTATCTGACTGAAAGAACTGCCAAAACTGAGCATGACCAAAGATGTGTACAGCACAAAATTGCTTCTAAATTTCTGAACTTGTTTATATGGAATACCACAGTGGATTGATACCAGTGATTCGGAAAGCATGCTTTACTGGTGATAGATGCCTAAATAAACTCAGAATGGGTGAAGAACAAAAAGGCACATATCCATCCAATTAGAAACAAACAAAAAGACATTGCTTTTTTACAATAACAGATAATAGAGAATCTCTTGGTATGCACCATGAGTATGCCTGAGAAACAAATAAATATGTGACATATGGAGCTTGAATATTAAGTTACTTCTAGACATAGAGCTTTCACATTTAAAAAAAGTCATGGTGGTACCATATGTGTCATACTTTGTATTTGGCAGTAATAGCGAGAACCAAATAGCAACTTCAAAGAATATGGTCACACAAATCACACCTCACAACAACCCCAGAAGTCGAGGATGGCAGCAAAATAACTCTGACAATTGCCAACAAGCCTAGACGAGGTAACAACAATCCTAAGCAACCACTGTTCGTACTTTGTATTGGCAGCAGAAGATGACGAAAGAAGACAACAATCAAACAAATAACAACCACGATTAAATGGGATTTCTCGACTTTGATGGGGACAAGGCACAACCTATTCGTGTGCTGCAATAACATTGGTGACAAGAAGCGACAGTGACCAAGGGATGATGCAACACCGGGGTTGTGGTTCTAATGCCATGAAAGTCGCATGGATTGAAAAAGTATACAAGTATTCCAAGAGAACTGTAAACGATACATACATGGAAAGGGACGGAACCAAAAAATAAGTGAGGGTGACCCTAATTAATTATGTAAATACGCAAAGGTACTATATTGATAAAATAGTTGTATCAAAATAGTAACTTCATGGTTTTGAGGTTGGCAAACTAAAAGATACGCTTTTTGAACTTCATTTCAAATTTTAGAATGACAAAATAAAATCTTAACCTGTAATCCGGGGACTACAGAAGATCGGCTGATTGTTAAATGGATAACCCGCAAAATTCAGGTTATCAATTTTTCAGGTTAAACAGTTTGGTTAACCGAATAAAGATAGGCTTACTTGGTTCAGTTCAGGTTTGTCACGGATTTGATTAAAATGAATAATTGGCCGATCTACTGTAGATCTTGGATTACAGATTGAGATTTTCTGGTAAAATCCTAAAATTTGAGATGAAGTTTGAAAAGCATATCTTTTAAAAGGGTTTTACCAACCATGTAACCATGAACTTTCACTGTTACATGCATTTTTGGTACAATCATTTCATCAATTGAATATATTGCGTATTTTGCATAATATTTACATAATTATATTAGGCTCACCCTCACTTAATTTTCTGGCTCAGTCCTTGTTTGTACATGGACCAATGACCAAAACACAAATAAGACCAAACTATATTCCAATGAGATGGGTTCGCTGGTAAAAAATATGAATACTGAAGTGGAACTGAAGCACCATCAATTGACCTATAAGATTTACGAATAGTATACATCTGAGTTGGAATATAGAGTAACAAGCAGAACGGATGTAAAGTTATTCTATTGCCACCTCATCTAGCCCACCCAAGCATATGCAATGGTCGAATAGGCTTCAAATTTAGTAACGGCATTGAAAATGAACATATCTGTATGGCAAACGAATATATCACTGTTTACCATTTTAGTCAGATGACAACACCAGAAACAGGTATCAAAGACCAACTTACATACTAAAAAAAGAATTGTAAGTTCACAATTTACCAGCAAAAGATGTCTCATACTGTATGCCAATACGTGCTCCTTCCAAACAACATATCACCTGCTCAAAATAACTCTTGATGTTAACCAATTTAATATATATTTCGGTAGAGAGCATGTGTAAGAGCAAGTGACACATTATAACACATGCAATTTTATGAATTAATTGCATAAAGTACAACATTTTTTCAAAAGAAAAAATAGCATTTTCCACCTGTTCCTTGCATGCCATAACAATACATCAAGGNACACACACACACACACACACACACACACATAAACACACATACGTATAACTTGAGAGTTGAGACAAACAGAAACATGACTATTTTGAGATCTTAAACATTTAATACCTTGGTTCCAACTTTATATGTAATTTTGTCATGAAATAGAGTGATTGGCAGCATGCTTGTATCCAGAGGCATCGCCTTTCTTTCAGCCTCCATATGAACCTGATAGAAGTATGAAATCATCTTTAATACCAAACTGAGCTAGCATTAAAGAAATCTTTATCTTCCCAGATAGACTGCTTTAAAAGCAGCAAACCATGAAGCTTAATTTTGCATCAGAAGGTACTAAAAGAAGTGATGTCAACAGTACCGACATCAATTTTTGGTTGTTTTAAGATAAAAATTAGCAACCACAGTGTAACATAGAATTATCCGGATATCAAGGGAATATGAATAAAAGAAAGATCAGTTGTGTCAAAGAAAACCAGACCCGTTCTCTTATTGTTGCCAATAACCCATCATTCCATTGTTCCATATCCAGGCAAACTTCTGTTAATTAAAGAAAATCATCTTAGCAAAACTAAATTTGCAAGAACATAGGAAGAAACTAAAATTGTAACTAAACGTACCTTGAGTTTGGGAAGCACGTGCAGCTTCAAATTCCCTTTGGAGACGCTCAAAAATCATTTTATCGGAGTCCCTAAAAAAATTGTGATTAGAAGAAAACATATTGTCAATAAAATCAATATTAAGCTGCATGATCATAGCCATTGAAATATAAGTACATTAAAACAAAAGGGATGTAACAAGAAGTATAACTCCTATTTTTGAAGTACATATATATATATATATACATGTGTGTGTGAAATAATTGACATGAATAAAGCAATATTTTAGATGTCTCCATTATTACTACTATCACCAACAAACAATCCATTGTTGAGAAGACTTATGCTCATAAACTAGCAAAATGATTTCAGGTATAAGTTTCCTAGCTACTGTAGCACATGGAATAGACCCGAGCATGAAGAACTGCACACCGAAAGGAATACAAAAGTTCTGAAGATGACTTTATTCTTTGAATGGTGGTATTCAATTTTTATCAAGTATTGGATCTGCACTACTTGCACTTTATTTATTGGATCACAGAAGTTTATAGTGATATTCATATAAATAAATATATGGTCATATACCTCTAAAAAGTTATCATGTCCTTTTCCATAAGAACATCACAACTGAAATAGAGGAGAAAATGGAACAATAGCAACAAAAAGGTACAGTAAGTTCAGCTTCTCTACCCCAACTACAAAGCTCCCATGGCAGCTTCTCTACCCCAACTACAAAAAGGTACGGTACAGTAAGTTTGGATATTTCAAATTTTTCTTGTGAAAAAAAAAGAAATCAAACCTCCAAATTACTTCTTGTTTCAAATTTCTTTTCTATTGAAAAATAAATTCTATATTATATGGTTTAATTTGGTTGTATATGACCCATCAACCCAGAACTGAAGAATTCTAGCACTGAATCTGAGTTTGTTATTTCCAATTGTTTTCATCTCTGAAGTTCAAATGTAAACGAACTTCAAAATAAGATTGGTAATAACAAAATTGCACCCTTATCTCCTTGCATCTGTAGACACTAGTGTAAGCAATCAATGAAACAGATATCCTTGACATGACTGATCATCCCAATACCAAACAAGGCCACCCCCTCCACTTTGCAAAAGGAATGACTTATTGGCATCATAGAGAAAATCGCAAATAGAAAAGAGCTAAATTAATGCAGATGTTCCTATTTTGTGGAAAGTAAACAAACTCATTAACAACAATTATGGACCCATCAACTTTTCTGAATAATGAAGTGGAAAGACCTTTAAAGGCCACGGCTAAACAAGATTACAAATCAACACATATTAAACTAGAATTTAATGAGCTACTACAAGTACATACCTTATCATGGTAGAGTAATCTTTTAGGCATACCAACAAAATGTTGGTAAAGCTTCCATAATGTGATACACTCTAAGTTTCTGAAAACTTATTTTAACCTCTTGACATGTATTGCATATATGCACCTCTTCTTAAAAGCTTGATTTTTCAATGATGGTTTTGATCACTAAAAGTGGGTGACAAGCTGACAACTATGAAATTAGTATAAAACTAACTTATTTTAACCTCTTGACATGTATTGCATATATGCACCTCTTCTTAAAAGCTTGATTTTTCAATGATGGTTTTGATCACTAAAAGTGGGTGACAAGCTGACAACTATGAAATTAGTATAAAACTAACTTATTTTAACCTCTTGACATGTATTGCATATATGCACCTCTTCTTAAAAGCTTGATTTTTCAATGATGGTTTTGATCACTAAAAGTGGGTGACAAGCTGACAACTATGAAATTAGTATAAAACTTGTGGAAAACTTGAAACAAAAAGACTTTATCACACATAACTATTGTACCCTGGCAGTGTGGTTAAATAAATCAAATGGGTTGAAAGGTCAAACAAGTCAAATGTGGCGGGCTGCATGTGGTCACTGCAGTTGTTTTTAGTGAAGTCGGTTATAGGTCTTTACCTAGTATAAATAAGGAGTAGTTGGGTCTAGTGAGGGTATCATTGATTCTTTTGTGTATGAGTACGGCGAAAGCCTTTGGGAGACCTCCAGGTTCTCGAATTGCTGGAACCCTATGTTCAATCGTTAGATTTCAGTTCTAACTCCATATCAAGTCATTTTTGTGTTTCAATCTCACTGTTAATTGCTCCAGTGTATACAATAACTTATGCAAAACTTTTGAAGATGTTATTCATGTAATTTGTCCTAACTATCCGTAATTATGTGTTAAGCGTATTCACCACACCTCAATTTTGAGTCTTAATTGACTCCTTTGTCCCATCATAAACAAACATGAAATTGAAGGCCTCACTGCCATGAGCATTATGAAATAACTCCTCTCATATTTAAAATATACATCACAAAGGTCGATGACTCACAGGCATTATTTAAGAATATGCTCATGAGCAGCAAAAATGTTTTGGAACTTAATAACAAAATCAGGAAGTCGGTTACTATAAGTTAGGTATATTAGTTACTTAGCAGTTAGTTAGAAGATATATTTTGTAAATAAATGTAATTAGGCAATAGTGAATGGGTGTGATGGTTCAATTGAAAGGGTGTGATGGTTCATGAATAACCATCTCCATACGAACCATCACAATGGTTCGAAGGCACCTCTTCGTTGTCTATATATATGTATCAATATGTATAATTTTAAGTGATGGAATTCTAATATATTTCCAGATTATTAAAGAGTTCAACCCACGTTTCTTGTTCTTTCCTCTATCCTTATTCTGTGAATGATTTTGAATGCATGATGATCTATGGGATGGCCAGACTGAATGATCCTAGGAAGATCTAAACCTGTGCAGACTTTGAACAAAAAGAAGTCCACATTGGTTATCATGCAACTGATATATATTTCTTGATGTATTATTGATAAAAGAAACTACTGGTCTCCAGACAGGAAACATCCAAAACTGGATCCAGCAATATAGTCTAAAATTCAACATAATGTGCATTTAACTTGGTTGTATGCAACACATTAAACCCAAACAATAGCACTCCACCGCGGTGCTCCAGAGCATTAGAATCTAAACCAAACCAAACCAATTAGACCCAGTAATTCCCATTCAGAGATAGGGTCTGCCTGGGGGCGGGGGGTTGAGATGTAAGCAGACCTTACCTCTAACCAATGGGTAGAGAGGATGCCATTAAAATCTGCTACTTCCAATCGTTTTACTTCTAATGTTCATATTTAAAATTACCTTTACATACACAGTATTAAGTTAAACTAGTATTCAGCATTTCTAAGAGTTAGTACCTTGAAAGGCGCTCAGTTAGTTCCGCATGCCTTTTGAGGACGCTTGAAACTGCCAAATGAATCAACTGTAATTCTTGATGTCATAACAAAGAGTAACTTGATCCAAACAAAAAAAGTATAAGATGTACATCTGGCCCTTGTAGTCTCTAAAGGTATATCATCCTCCTGCATAAAGTTCTGCTACACAACCAAAAATATAAACAAAGTTAAAACAACCGAAATAACTATATTTTTTGATGTAGATATCACCATCTACATCTAAAAAGCCATATGCTTTAAAAGAAGTTTTACACAACGATTTAAACCATACAAGGTATAGTTAGGCTAAAGACCCTCTGGTTGCGGCAAAATAACTGCACTTCAGATACATCAAGTAAACAAAATCTGATACATAACAAGTAGAGGCGCGCTATGAATGAGTTCTAAAGAAATAAATTTTGTGCATAGGCATCAGCAGATGTCACCAAGATATCAGACCTTCCATATCTCCATGTGTATCACCTTTGTCTCTAAATGGTATCATGTGTCTAAACTCTATTAGCGCCATAACAGAGGGAGGCAGGTTACCATGGACAGATAAGTTATGGGAACAACAACAGTTATTGCTCTTTGATATTTAAGTTTAGAACTCTAGCACCTTAACATGCAAAGACATTGTCACCTTAATGCCCATACCTCATTTTTCCCAATCACAGACCACTCAATCAGCCTCCACATGTAATACCCAACTATTGGTGTTCATAGAGAAGGGTTCTAATGTACTAATTATACTTATTCAGATACAAGAAAAGCAAGAAGCTTAGTGGAGCCATAAAATCGCATATGGACCAACCAACCAAGTCATGTTATTGGACAAAATCAACCCATACATCATTTTTTCAATCCTCACTCATTCCAAAATTTTCTTAAATTTCACAAGTTGTATTTCATCTATTGCTCTCTCTATTCTCTGTTCAATCATAAAGCACTGGTCTCCAAGTTTCATCCAACATAGACACAAGTACTTTATGTGATGATCATAGGCATGAGTGTGATGCCTATATTGTTCAATCCTCCTTGCATTTTCTTCATCTTCTTTTGCATTCACCATTCAGCTCAATGAGGTTGCAGTTTTGCTGGATTATGCAAGTGATTGTTTCTTTGAAAAAAGAATCACAAACATCACTTCCTCCCATAAGTGGAATCCTAGGTCAGCCATTCAATGGGAAAATGGTCTACTCACTATTCAGCAAAAGTGTAAATTCTTGAACGAAAATTAGATGAACTTGTTAACATTTTCTGATTAATCGATCTTGTAATCAGAGCACAATTCTCCTTTTAGGTTAACAATGAAACCAACTCTGGGCAACCTTTATAGAGGAACTCGTGTTAAAACTTTTTGGTAAGTTCATAGCTCAAGAAACATCAAGAGATCGTCAAAAAAACACTTCAATCATGCTATTCAAATGCAAAAAAATGATATAAAAATCATTTAATAAATACCAAAACAGAGAGTGCTAAAAGAATGCAAATGATTACCACTTCTCCCATTTCTTAGGTCAATCCTCAACTGGAAGTTGCTGCGAACAAGAAAAAAATCAATAAGAATACACGAAACTAAGTGAGAGCATAATTGCGAAGATCCATGTAAGGCATCTAATATGAACCAGATAAAAAGATGAAAAGATAGAGGTAAACCACTCTCCAATGATATCAAAGCACCAATCAAATTATGCATAATAAAATTAGGGACAAGTACACGAAAGTGTATCCAACTTGTCACCAAAAGTTATTGTATGTACTAAACTTGAAAAACTACCTTTTGATGTATCAAACTTTTAAAGAAACTCCATTATATGTATCCGGTCCAACAGGTAACCGGTAAATTTTATAATTTTCTTTTTTTTTAAATACACATCACCAAACAAAAAATAAAAACCCAGATGATGATGAAGCTGATGAGCTGATGAATCTGAAGCTGATGAGCTGATGAACATGAACCCAGATGAACAAGAACAAGAACAAAACCCAGATTTGGTCCTTAATC
>LUCG01270950.1:0-10809 GCA_001633085.1 Carthamus tinctorius | reverse complement strand
TAATGAGAAATACAGATTCATTCTCTCTATTATATTGTTATTCTATTCTATTTTCTTTCAACAATAATTACTTTATTTGTATAAGTAGTTAATGTGAGACACTAAATTTGTTACAAAATTGATAGTGAATGGAAGGATTAAATTTGTTACGAAATTAAAAGTACAAGGAGAGAGCAAATTTGTTATTAAAATAGAGAGTAAACTTTAATTTTGATCTCGGTGGTTTACTCAAATATTTGAAAGTGAGACCTAAACTTTGATAACTCTAGAAATTATCCTCGTGGTTCTCATTTTACTTTAAAAGTGATCCCCGTCACTAACTATTTGAATTATCTTTGTCAGTGGTAAGGGCATTTTTATCCATTTAGATTTTTGTCTTTTTTTTAACCAAGTCCATTAAACAAATTTTCTCATAACCATCAACATACCTCTTGAAGTCGATCAAAAACCCTCACCCCCTTCCCTCTAATCAATTATTCCCTCTTTCATCAATTAAAAAACCATTCCTTCTGCAGGTGGGTATGTCGTTTGGTTGTTGATTGGAGAATCCTTTTACCGTTATATCCATTCTTTGATATTGTTGTTTGGTTTCTATTTTTTATTCAAGTGCTTACCAAGTTACCATTGATTTTCTCCCTTTCTCATCACTTTCTATGTTTAATTTAACCTTGAGAATGTTGGAAAATCGGTCATCTGAAGATGTTGCACGTAACAAAGTAACCATTACTTGCAATCAATTCAAGTCAATTACCCTTAAAGACACTGATGCTTTTTCTTGATATCTTCTTATAGTATGTAATTTTTACATTGGTTATAGGTCTCATAATCTATCAGTGTTCAAAATATCATTGACAATGAATTCTCGATTCTCTTAACGGTCGTAATAACCAAATACCAAAAACAGGTGGTTCTGATTCAATTTTATTTAGAGGATAACAATTCTTAGAAAGGATGGTGATTTTACAACAGACTGCATCAAAACCCGATATACAAGCTAAAAGTATGTCCAATATAACAACTTTCTCAATGTGTTCATATACGGAATTTATAAATGAACAAAATACACGAAGATAGAGAGGTTTCATCTCCTTTTCACCAACATCCAACATTCAACAACATAAAAATGAATCAAGTCTTTATGAATCGTGTCTTTATTGGTTTTATATTCTTTTTTATAGGCCATTAGATATGCTTTTCTTATTTTCTTATCAACCTAGACAAGGGGTTGTTTAGTAAACTCTTACTAATATCATTTACCTTATTGTTTGAGCATGAGCGAGGATCGAGAAGCTTATCCGGTAAGAGACAATGCAAGGCATTAATGACCGAGACTCTTACCCGATAAGTGTGGGAAACGACTCTTACCTGGTAAATGCTTACCGGATGTAAAATACTTACCAACAATGCATTTTCAACGCTAAGGATGATACATGATAAGTAGGGGTGGCAATTCTCGACACGATATGAAGATAAACGTGTTTGGGTTGAGTTTTCTGACCCGCCAACCCATTTATTTCACGGGTCGTGTTCCGGTTGGTATATGGGTTTCCGGGTCAACCCGCCAACCCGTTTATTTTTTTTAATATTTTTTATATAGCAAAATTTTATTATGACTTTCGAGTTTTATTTTTTCAATTTCAATTTAGCAACTAAAATCAATAAATCAATTTTTATTTTGATTGTATTTGAAGTTTTGAAGTAGATTGTATTTGACCCGCCAACTTGGTTATGATCCGTCAACCTGCTTATAACCCGCCAACCTGAATACTTAAACGAGTTATGCGGGTCGTGTTCGGGTTGGCAGATGGCGGGTTAAGGTTAAAGATTTCGACACGATTAGTTAAACTGGTCATGTCCGGGTTAAGCCTTTCTAACCCACCAACCTGAACACGATACGATTGCACCCTTAATCATAAGGTAACTGATAAATATTAATTATTATACTCTAAGATACCTTTTTTGGTCATTTTACATACTCATAAGGCTATTGGTACCGCTACCCACGAGCCCTCACAACCCTCACTGTCACATCAACGTCACACCAGCTTTACCCTCATACCCTTACTTTACCTTCAATAGGAGTATCGCTACCCACAAGCCCTCAACCTTATTAATTCTTTTATTTAAGGACTATCTTCACCAAAATGTATCCAACTATACCCGTATTCCTATTGTGTGTATCCAACTTCAAAATGTGTTATTGTGTGTATTAAACTTTCAAAAGGTGCTATTGTGTGTAACGTTTTACTTGCTAAACCCTTAGTCGGTCACCCCCTTAAAAAATGCTTATGTGGATGCCATGTGTATGCCATGTGGATGTCATGTGGGATTGGTCTCCAACTTCAATTAAAATGTGGAATAGATGAATACATGAAGAAGGTGAAGAAGATGAACACATGAAGAAGATGAACCCTAAATCAGGTTACCAAAAATCGAAACCCTAAATCAGAACCAAAATCGAAACCTCTGACGAATCGAAACCCTAAATCATATCCTAAATCGAATCAAAACCCTAAATCAGAACCAAAAATCGAAAATTTCGAAAATTCATTCTGGGTTTCAATCAAGATCACTTATTAAAACCTAAACGATTAGATTCTAAATTAATGGGTTGTTTTTCTTGTTTCAATTCGAGGGCTGACAAATCCTCAAAAAGTTAGGGCTGATCGCCCTAAGTCCACCCTTCTGCTCCTTCCAATATCTCCAGATTACCCTTTGGTAAGTTCCTTCTATTATTTGATTTTGCCTTAATTTTTCCTTAATTTTGCATATGATTTGAAGTTGAAATATACCCACATTGGTTCTTTGATCTGATCTGGATTTATATATAGTTTGTATTCATTATAATCCCTTTCTTTTTCTTACTTCAAATTGATGCAAGCCCCCAAATCAAGAACCCTAATTTTGAGGAAACCCTAATTTGATGAAGAAGAAGATGAACACAGTCAATAAAAGTCAAATGCCACATAGGTAATAACCTATTACACATCAGCATCAACAGGTTACTAGGTAAAACGCTACACACAATAACACATTTTGAAAGTTTAGTACACACAAAAACACATTTTGAAGTTGGATACACACAATAGGAATACGGGTATAGTTGGATAGATTTTGGTAAAGANTTAATAAATAAAAACAAGATAAATAATAAAAATAAAAATTCATAACATTAAAAATTAAAAAACTACAAATATGATACAAGCGTACATAATGTTTCTCAATTTATCCGGATGCCATTCGTGCGTCGGGTAATGAAGTATATGTCAACGTTTTTAAGCAAACCAACAGCTCGTTCAACATCTTTACGTGTCGATTCTATGAACCAAATCTTGTATACAGGATGATCCGACCGATGAACCGGGTTGTGGCGAATCCATATTGTGTAAAAAATGAAAGAAGTACTAAGAGAAATGAAAGAAAGTATGGATAGAATTGGAATTGAGATTGTTGTTGGTGTGAAAAATGAACGAGATAGAGGTTAATATATATAGTCTGTAAATAAAATGGAATTTTTTTTTTTTGGCAAAAATAGCCATTATAAAATGATAATTATTTTTTTTATAATCTACTCGGGTAGCCACGGCTTGTCAAACCCATGGCTGAACCCGCTCAAGAAACCCACTGGGGGAATGCCCCAGCCAGCCGTAACCCGATGAAGCCCACGAGTGAGCCCGAAGGCGAACCTGTAGGCGATATCATTGTAAGCTAATTTCTACCAAACATAATGAGTGAGGTTAAAAGCATCCACAAAGTTACTAAATGTATCATTTCTATCTTACATAAACGTCACCATCACAAACCGTTTTTTACATTCTCAATGCCAGAATGATCTGATTTTAACATAAAACTTTAATTTATTGATACAAGCTAATATATCAAGTGGTGCATATATCCTTGATGTGACCATTCCTCAAACTATGTCTTCATCCTTTTTTTTTTTGCTTTTCGTTTGAAATCACAGTTGGATCACCATTGACGAATTGAAGAGGTATGTTTGTTTCCTTAAGATCTTACCTCTATTGCTTTCTTGTTGATTGCTACATACATTCAGTTTGGTATATGAATCTTCTTTCTCTTCTGTTTTACTTGATTTGTTCTATTTCACACTAAAATTTTCACTTTCCAATTTCTGTCTTTCACGACCTCCACTTTGTGATTTAGCAGAATTCAACATTTTGAACGAATAGTACGATTTGGTTAACTACATTAGTTCAACCACTCCTGATTTGATCTTAAAGTAAGGCAATTTAGGGTTGTTGAATTTTGAGCAGCGATCACGTTTGCAACGAAAACTTTGAGCTGAGATGAGAGAATTTTATTGAATTATGAACTTAAAAGTAATAATTAGGAGGTGATTATTGCCATTTGGATGATCAGAATTAGGTAATCAATTGATTAAAAGTCGTAGATAGTACGTAGCTTATGTTTATCTCAATAATCAAGAGTCATTTTCTAAACGCAATTGCTTATTTTCTTCTGCCAAAACCTTTGTTGCCATGGAGGTCACGATTCGCTGGCTCGGTGCCATGTATGGTCACCCGGGGGGGGATTAAGGGGCCGCCTTAAAAGAAAATACAATTAGTTGGGGCAAAATCCTTAATGATTATGAAGCCCCTATTTAGGCATTGTTTGGTGAAAATAAGCTAGCTTATAAGTCACGGACATGTTTGGATGGACCATAAGCTAACTTTTTGAAAAACTACTCTCACTAGCGTTCTGGTGACTCATGGGACTTATGAGACTTTTTATTTATTTTTATTCCAAATATACCTTTACATTACCAATTTTTAAACATGCCTTTTTTGTCATTTTACATTCATAAGCTACCTTATCAGCTTGTTTTTGCCAAACGCATCTTATTCAACAGCATAAGCTAGCTGATAAGCCGGTTGTTGACTGATAAGCTAGCTTATGAACAAATTATGTTCGACAAAAACTAACTTGTGGGTATGTAAAATGACCAAAAAGGGTATCTTGGGGTATAATAGTTAATATTAATAATGGTATAATTGGAAAAGGCTACAAAAAGCTCCCAAAACGCTACTCCAAGTAGCGTTTCAATAAGCTAGCTTATGGTCCATCCAAACATGTACTAGCTTACAGCCTTAATCATCTACTTTAGATGATTCTAATTTGAGTGTTCAATAGCAATGCAGATCACAAGCTGGATGGAGTATGATCTTCTTGAGTGCAAGGAAATAAGATCTTATGCTTCAATACAAGCAAGTCACTCTAGAATCTGTTATATGGGGATAAGTAAAAAGCATCAAAGAAGCAAGAGCAATCTATAAATTCTGGTAGAAGCGAAGAAAAGTGCTGCTATATCATTTTGTGCATGTAATAAATCTGTGTACCGAGGTAGGGAGGAATAATGAATTGTGTGCCCGATGAAGCTGTGGTTGAGGCAGAAAGGGATAGATTAAGCACCCTGCCCCTGGATCTTATTCATCATATTCTTTCTATGATGGATATGAAATTTGTTGTTCAAACCTGTGTCTTATCGTCAAGATGGAAGCTTATCTGGACTTCACTTCGCCATATTAAACTCTCAACTTCATATTTTGAATATTTAGGTCAATTTATTAGATTTACAAGGCATGTTATAGCTCACCGCAATGATCAGACGGATGTTTATTCACTTGAGCTAACTTTTGATGGAACGCTTAGCCAGATATTGATTAAAGTGCTTCTAAATTATGTGATATCTCACAACATTCATCAGCTAACTATTTGCACTTCTGAGAGAGATCGTAAGATCCCAATTTGTGCCTTTGAGTCTCAATCTCTCAAGTACTTGAGCCTTACAAATGCTGACGAAGATTGGTGCATTGTACCACAGCATCCTTGGGATCTTCCCAATTTAACAACTTTGCATCTCACTGAAATTGTGCTTTATGATGGAAGAACTCAAAGTAAAGATTACCTTGACATCTTCTCCAAGTGTGTAAATCTGAAGAATCTAAATTTAACCGAGTGCTACATGGC
This sequence comes from Carthamus tinctorius, assembly GCA_001633085.1. Taxonomy (NCBI): domain Eukaryota; kingdom Viridiplantae; phylum Streptophyta; class Magnoliopsida; order Asterales; family Asteraceae; genus Carthamus; species Carthamus tinctorius. Next base: position 4,821 of record LUCG01270950.1, on the reverse strand, counting down.
AGGAGCGAAGGTTTTTATCGTATCTGCTCCACAACTTCAGAACCTGAGTATAAAAAGTTGTTTCTTTGACAAGCTTTTCATCTCAGCACCCAACCTCTCCTCTTTTGGCTATATTGGTGATTACCCTTTAAACTTGTCAACGAATGGTTTCCAGTATTTGGACAAAGTGGATCTCCATCTGCGTATACCCAGTCCACATTCTGCTTTCATGGAGGAAGATGCTCGCCAGCTTGTTAAGTTGCTCAAGAATTTCCACTGTGCAAAATTTCTTAACGTATACTCAGATATCATTGAGGTATGCTGATGTTTCTTTTTAACATGCTTTATATTTTTTTTAGGCTTGGCTTGATCTATATATAGAATGTTGTTGAAGTCGCAAATTCTTTTTTAGGCAAGATTATGCTGTGCACATTAAACCTTTTCTATGCTTACATTGATTATGGTTCTTTGTTGCGCTTCCATTTTATGTCCTGTTATGCTGATCTAAACCATGTAATTATTTGGTCTTAACTGAAAATGCCTCTAGCAAGAAAGGCTATGAAAACTCTAGTATACACTATACACTATACAGAATAAATAAACATGAAGGTAAATTGCAAGTCTTGGGATGTAACCATTTAACAAAGGAGCAAGGCTGATTTATGTTACAGAATACAGATTTCTCATTTTTTTTTTAATTTATTGTTTTCTTGTCAGTCACCATTCAAGGCTTTGATTATTTCATGTAAAACTCTTGTAGGCACTTTTGAATTTGATACTAAATGCTTATTGTCTCCTGTCTAATTTAAATGTTCTATTTCTCTTGTTTCAATGCTGTGCAAAGTTGTTGTCATTATATCCAAATCTACTGTCGTCTCAACCTTCACCATTCCGCAACTTGAAGCATCTAAATATACATCAACAGAAAGAGGACCATACCAAGTTGGTGGTGCCTAATCATGTTAGAAACTACTTTCTGCATAGCTCTTCAAGTGCCACTTTTGCAATGAAAGTGCAGGTATGTACACTAAGAGTCTAAGATACTATATTGTTATTCCCTGAATAAATGGTATTCTGCATTTTCCCATTTCTCTTTGCACCATAGCATCTTGTAGAATTCCGATATCATACCAATGTGGAACTTAAACAAGTAAATGTTTGGTTCTATTCTTCTGATTTTTCAGTTCGGGTATTATGACTGAATGTGCATAGATATCGTGAGTCAGAATACAGGTGGAAAAATGGGTGAGTCATGTAGGTTTGGAACTGGTTCGACTCAAAACCGATGAATATTTTAGGATATGTGAAAATGGGTTGGGTAGGGATAGGTCAACACCGAACACTTTATTGTACTTCTTTTAATTTCTAAATAATTAATATTATTAAATATGATAACTAAAATTATTTCTAAAGTATTGATCCAATTTTTTGAATAAAGCAATTTAGGATGTCTTAAACATTGAAACATATTTAGGACCTATTTTTGGCTCAATTTGTTAAAATTTACCTCTTGGACCCATAAGCAATAATTATAAACTCCATTTGACCAAGTTTCCATATAAATGACCAAAGGAGTGTTAGCCTAGTGGTAAGGATTGGGCACTACATAGTGGTGAACCCGAGTTCGAGCCCTGGGGGATACATTCTGNGCTTCGGCCCAAAATTGCCGAGGATTAGTCTGGGCCCAATGTGGTCTGGGATACCTCTTCCAAAAAAAAAGTTTCCATATAAATGGGTTGAAATTGGCCCAACTAATTAAGATATTTGTAGGGTTGGATGTTACCTTCTGAAGGTTGATATGGGGCATGTAATGGTTGGTGCAGGATAGGTGGATAGATGACCTGCAGGCCCTGAATTGGGTGACATTTTCTTTGGTTGAAAAACAAGTGTTAAGTGGATTGAAGCTTTACCACAGATTCAATACTTTTGTCCGTCACTGTTATGATCACTTGGCTATGTTGTTTTAATGTGGTAGACCCCCTTATGATCAAAGATTGAACATAAATAAACTTGATATGCTATTTGTACAATCTAGTGGTTAGTAACTGGTCGACAAGAATGAAGAAAGTAAGAAGAGACACAAAAGAATGGATGTGAAGAAGATTGAACATGTAAAAAAAATGGGTATGCTTTATGAAGTGTGTTTCCTGTTAGTGTCATCAGTTGGAGTTTTGATTTTGTTTTCCCTTCTACCTCTTTCTACTTTCTGATTCTATTTTGCAAGAGCTGTTATAAAAAATATAGATTTATGCAGTAGTATTGCTTCTGCCTTGGTTTCTAAGCTGTCGTTGCCATGAATCAAGATCATGTTGTAGTAACTCTATCTTTACCTAACGAATTACAATTTTTTATGTTAATAAGAATCTATTCTTGGTTTAGAACTAATAAGCTTGCATTTAATTTTAACTATCAATATATGGCAAGTTGATTATTCTGTTTGGTAATAACTTAATGATATAGAAAGTCGCTTATTCAATAAGCTTTTAGGGGAGAGCTTCATGTAGAATTGCCAAGTTTTTTCCTAACCCAAATTTCCATGTTTGAAAAGAAGTCCTCCCAAACAAAAACCTTTCCAGTTTATACAGACAGATTAGTCCACACAGATATCTTTATCCATACAAGACTTATGGAAAACCAACCAAACAGCCCCTTAGTTATTTACTCGAATATCTGTTTATGGTTTATGTATGTATCAAAAACGGTTGCCAGTTCACAAAGGTATACATACCAGTATTTGAGAGTGAGGGAGAATATCTTCCAAGATTTTAACCAATTGAAAAACCAACATAAAATGAAAAGAATATGCATTCATCACCCACATATTAGAAAGAGGAAACTTTAATTTAATCTTAAGATGAACACTTTAGCAACAATTTCTGATTGTTTTCAGTTATATAAGTAATTAGTTGAAACTTTAATATGCTTCTGAACCTCTTCTAGGAACTTATAATATTCAATGTGTATTTTTGTTTGAATTATGGACGAAGAGAGTGAAAGAGGTGTCTAGAGACTTTAACAAGGACCACATTAACCATGCTCATGAAAATCTCTTACTAACATGCTTTAGTTCCAACCTCACTCTTGCACAAACCAGTGGTCTTCATGGAAACAAAAACAACCCTCTACTCTCTGTAACTACCACCTCTGGACCCTACTTTTGACTAAGATATACTGTGTCGGTTTGGTTTGCTATGTGAGCTTGTAGCAATGAGCCATTGAGCCCTTTTAGCCTTAAACATTGTTAATTCTACATTAGTATACTGAACCATAATGAATGTGATGGATATTTTTGCATCTCTTATCATATTTGGATCACATGTGACTTGTTTTGATTTAGTTATTCCTCAAGATTGACATTCTCTGTTTGTGAAGCTCTTGGCATTTGAGGAATTGTTTTTAACACACTTTATTGTAGATGAAAGATGTAGGTACTACGGCTCGTTATGATGCATATCGAAGAATCAATTTGTATACTTGACAGCCTTCTTAATGAGTAAGATCATTAGGAACATTTTGTTCTTTCTTAACTTCGAATCACCCCATTTTTGGTTCCTCTACTTGTATGATTTGACAATTACGGGCTCCAATCTTGTATCTTTGTTCTTCTTTCTTTCTTCATCTCTGTGTGTGTGTGTGAGAGAGAGAGAGAGAGAGATTTTTAAAACTGTCTCAAATGCCCACAAAGGATCAAACTGACTGTGGACCTATCATTTTTGCCAAGAAATGCACCCTTAAGGTGAACCAAAGACCTGTAAAATTGCCTGCTGTATTTTCATATGAATGCCACCGTTTCAAGGGATTTTATTTAAAGTTTTGTTGTTGTTGATTTTGTGGGATAAATAAGTTTTTTGGTTGATTTTGAGGGATTAATAAGTTTTTTGGTTGATTTTAAGATAATCATTTTGGTTTTTTGGTTGATTTTGAGGGACTTTTATCAGTTTGTATGGATGATGTTCATTCTATTTTCTAATATCCAGGAGCATCACTCAAAAGTATAATGAATGCATCTTTAACGCCTTAATAGGTCCGCCCCTGGATCAAACACAATGTTAAAGCAAGAGCAAGATCAACACGACTTCTTGAACCAAAGTTGTTGGATGGTCGGAGTCAAGTGGATGGATAATAAAAGACCCAACTCAAAACAACCAAAAACCATGAAACTGGAGGTGCTCGATTGTTGGCCATCTTCCTAGTGAGAAATGGCTTTGATGAAAAGTGTGAGAAGTGATTCTATCCATTAATCAAATAGATTCATTTGTATATATTAGTCTTCCTTATGTAAGGTGTGAATTACGGATTTGATCTCAATGGTATGTCAAAAATTATGGCTAAATGTTCTTTCACTCGATCAAAATGGATTTGGCCCATGTGATCATGGTTGTTGTTAGAGAGACAATTAGGGATGGGTAACGCATCCCCATCACCAACCTTGGTTTAACCGTTTAAGTCCCCATCCCTGACCCTGACCCTGACCCTGACCCCAACTAATCTCTGACAAATTTTGGGAGAGGATTCCAGCTTGAAAATAAGTGACTGTTGGTCTCTGATATTAGATAGGGTTATTAATCTGTTAAGTTTTTCTTAATAGTAAATGGTGATATGGCAACATAATATCTATGTAATATGTTTTTTTATTGAGTACGTTGCCACGTCATATTAAATTACTGGTTACTTGCTTGGCAGGTAACAAACCCTTAAATAAACAAAAAGTTTGATCCAAAACCCTAAATGATGATTTGAAAGTTAGTTCTCTAAAATCGGACTCGGAGTAAACTTTGTTCCATTTTGATACAATTTTCCTTATTGAAAAACATATATCTTATATAACTATAAAGATATATA
>LUCG01270870.1:0-16128 GCA_001633085.1 Carthamus tinctorius | reverse complement strand
CAAGGGAATTTAATAACTACTGGAGCAATGGGTCAAGATAATAATTGGTTTAAGGTGTTATCTTTAATAATAAATTACTATTAGGTGTTTTAGACTAAAAAGGAGAGTAGTTAAATGTTGTAATTGTTAGTCCTTAAATATAAGTCATTGGTTAACTTCCATGCTCGGGGATCAAGTTATAGTGAATTTCGTTATTTGGTGAGTTGCGTCATTAATAGGAGGTAACCTGTGATTTATAGGTCGTGAGGCGGGAGCTATCATTAGTTGATCCACTCAATCAGGTGAGTTTCATGTGATTTAAACTGGGATGTATACTTATGTAACTCATGCACTATTTTGGAGCATGCTTTATTTGGTATAACTTACTTGGTATTTATTGGAGTTATTGCATGTTATTGTTATATATATATATATATGCATGACAAGTAAAAGGTGTTTTGGTACTTTGCATGCTATCTTTAGTTATTTTAACGTTTATTAGCATGCCATATAGATGCGTTAATTTGGTGATTAGCTTGAAACTTGTTTTAGCATGTGTCGAGGTTATAACCGGTATGTCGGTAAGACAACGGGCGTGGTCCCGTAAATGAGAATGGCTAGTTGTGGATCGCGTCCAACGAAGCCAAATAAAGGAGAACTTAAGGAGATAAAGTAATCCCGATCATACTAGGACAAGCTAGGAGATTGTCTAGTTATGTGCATGTTTACATTAAATGTACAAGATATTGTTTTGTTTATTAATTCATTGGATATAAGGTGTTTATGCACGAAAACCATGAACTCACTGAGCTTATTAGCTGAGCATTAGTATACATCCCAGGTGCAAGTGGATCAGGTGTGGACAAAGGCAAAAGGTCGGCTTAGAGTTTAAATTTGGTTTCCTTTGAGTGTTTTAATTATAGCACAAACTATCAGTTTTTTGTTTTATGTCTTTCTAGTTCTGTATGGGACGAATTAGAGGATGAGACTTGTTTTATTCTTTATTGCTGTAAGTCTTCCGTTGGGGTTTGGATTATTATTGTTATCGTTATTAAGGCTTTATTGATGAATTTGATGGTATGGAGAAAGGCTAAGTAATTAAGATGTGACATCTTATGCTGTAAATAAGGGTGTTAAAATCATAGAAAAATATGATGGTTCAGGTTAGGTTTAAGAGACGAAAAAGTTTGAATGTGATTATGATAAATGCAAAAGGCAAGACACTGATGTTTCGCCGAAGTAAGTACTATTTACTTTGCAATATTTATCTATATCATTTATATTATTATATGTAACATCCGTCCCACATCGGCTGGAGAGGTAAACGAAGCATGCCTTATATGGATGTGGATACCTCTTTTAGCATGAGGCCTTTTGGTGGAACTTATTCTATGCCAGCAACAAAACCGTGCGCTACATGTTGGTTAAATCTAAGGGCAAAGAGAACAATATTGTTGGAGAGGTGAATTAAGCATGCCTTATATGGATGTGGATACCTCTCTTAGCATGAGGCCTTTTGGTGGAACTTGTTCCATGCCAACAACAAAACTGTGCGCTACACTACACGTTAATCTAGGGGCAAAATGGACAATATTGTGCTACGGGTTCTGGAGGCGTTATAGATGGTATCAGAGCCACACCCAGACTGACAACGAGGACGTTGTATCCGAAGGGGGAGGATTGTAACATTAATCTCACATCGATTAGAGAGGTGAATGAAACATGCCTTATATGGGTGTGACTACCTGCATGAGACATTTTGGGTGGAACTTGTTCCATGCTAGAAACAAAACCATGCACTACACGCTGGTTAAATCCAAGGGTAAAATGAACAATATTGTGCTATGGGTTATGGGGGCGTTACAATATATTTATGTTAAAATATAAAATTATTTAGATTCAAAGTTCCTTTGAGAGTTCAAGATGATACTATTATTGTATCGTTGACATTGTTTGGTCGGGAGACAAACAAAGTTTTTGAATAAATCTGCAATAGAATTATATGAAAAGACTAAAGAGGTAGGTTTTTTTTATCTTAACTCTAAAATATTATGAATATTGCTTATTAATGTAACTGTTATTTTTTTAGCATGGTGATTTGGAGATGTTTTCGGAGAATTTGAATGTTTTGTTTGATAGGAAATTTGCAATAAAGATTGAAATTAATAATTACAACATCAAAAACAGTTGTTTTGTTTATGGTATTTCAAAACTAACTGATGGTGAGAACATCTTAATGAGTTGGAAATGAGGTTTAGTGCTCAACCGATAATAATGATCTTTACATAAACTAAATTTCAATCAAGCTGCATATTTTTGGTTGTCTAATATTTTTTACAATTTATAATGTAGCCTGCTGAGTCCGATTCTGTAAATGTTGTTTCAATCGATTTTGTTTTTGTGGAAAAGTTAAAGGTATTATAGATGCAACTTTTAATGTAATTGGTAAAAGTATTCATTATTAAGGAGTTTCTAAGATTATGTCACTATAATCTTATTTGAATGATGTTGTTTCATTTACGGGTGAGAATGCAACTCCAAGAAATGTTGATAAGAGCACAACAGATAGTCTGGTATCACAAGAAAAAACATATCAAAAAAAAGATATGGAAAATGTTGATCTAAAGCTTCATCTTGATGAAGTTTATGATGCCGATGATGCAACGAAAGGGTCTGCAACAAAATCTCCTAAAACATGCATTCCAATTGAGAAAGAAGTTGTTACAAATTTGATAATCCCTAAACTTGAGAAGTAATTTGTTATTTTCATAATGGAAAACTATTTTAATTGTTTTGTTTAAACAAATTTCTAAATTTCTAAATTATTATGGTTATTTGGTTATCTTTACTTTGTTTGATATCTTATTTGAATTATATTTAGTGGAGGACCTCGGATTTTAGGTGAGTAGGTGCACAAACGAAGAACATAATTTTTTAAGTAAACACATGACTCTATTAAAACGATAAAATTAGTTACCTTCTACAATTGTTCGCAATGAGGCTGTATCTTTTGAAAGCGGTTAATTACATCATCATTTTTGACATTGCGAAGTGCTTCTTTTTCTAATTCATAAATTGACCGCGACGTCCAAAAACTCGTCCCCCATTCAATTGCGCAAATAAGACTTCACAAGCTTCATTGTAGAAAAGCATCTTTCAACTGAAGTGGTTGCAACGGGTATGCCAATTCCATCTTCAACAATCTATAAACTAACGGATAAGTAACATGCCTATTTGTTTCGACTATTGTGTTAGCCAATTCTTCAATACCATCCAAGTTGACAAACCTTTCATGCTCACGCACATAGCGATAATATAAGTCTATTTCACCCAAACTATTGGTTGTATCTGTAACATCAAAATCATGTGAATAAAACCCACAAAGCTTTACCAAAATTTCTTTATTGAACATAGCAAACAAGGCACGAAGACTCAAAACCTCCATATATTTAATCAATTCGGTGCTTACCTCACTAAAGAGATCACCGAATTCTCGAATTTGCAAATCCATAATGGTTTTGAATACATTGTACTCATAATGATTTCGGTTGGTAATAAATGTCATGCGCCTTAATCTTATTATGTCCACATATTCTTCCTCCACGTCCTTCTTCTATATATCGTACAAGTCACAAAATAATTTCACTTTTCTCAAAAGGGTCTCAAACCCACTTTCTCTATACACTTGTAGTTGGGCTTTTGTTCCTTCTATTAGTAAGTCGCATCAAAGATATTTTGATCCTTCTTTTGAAGAGATTTCGACAATAAGTTTATCACCGCTAAAAGCTCCAACATCAAATGCAAATAAAGCACAAAATCGAAAGTCTGAAAATATTCAAGAATACCAAACGGTTGACTACGATTGGGACCATCGCCTTCTTCTAAGATCCAATGAAGCAACTTCACGGTGTACGGAAACAAGTTGATTAAACTCATAATTGATTAATGATAGGATCCTCATCGTGTATCTTTGAATCGTGTAAGACAAAGTTCTTGGTTTAACCCTTTTCCACTTTCAATTTCACCGGCTCCAAGGGCTTCTTGCACCATAGACTTGTAACTCTCCTGCATCATATCTTTCCCCTTGCAAGAATCGTTCACCATATTGCATACTAAGCTTAACATTTCAAAGAATCTCCAAAGACCCATATGGTCTTTTGCAACTGCCACAACCACTATTTGAAGTTGGTGAGCAAAACAATGTATGTAACATGCGGAGCTATTATCTTGCAAGACCAAAGCTTTTAATCCTTTGAACTCACCACACATATTATTTGCTTCATCATAACCTTGACTTCAAACCTATAATCTTTTTAGAAGAAATGAACAATAATAGAAAATTAAAGAGCTTTAAAGATTCAAGAATAATAAATGTACTTTTTAATTGTTTCAAGAGTAATCCAAGTTTAGCAAATAAAACATTAACACCGCTTTTAAGTGTCTCAAAACTTGTCTCTGTCACGTGAAGAAGATCGACAAATCTCAAAACCACGATCGTTTGTTTTTTCTTTGAGATGTCACTAGACTCGTTAACTAACAAAGCAAACACATCGTAACCAATCTCTTTTACAATCGATTTTGCCACTAATTCTGCAAAGAAATTAGCAATATCATTCTGAATTTTAGAGAGGCCAATTGACAATTCCTTGGAGCATTGTCTAGTGTCACTTTTCGAACCATCTTGTTTGCAACACTAAAATAGTAAACCAAATTTAAGCAACAATCTATTGACACATTCAATCGCATTCGGTATTCATTTTTCTCCTTTTTGGTTGTTTATGAAAGGCCATGACAATTGATTGTTTTTGTTGAACCAAAGCTTCACATTTCCTTTGTGCTTGGTTGTGGAAACTGTTTACTTCACCGTGTAACAATAACCTTTCCTTTTTAGCAAAATTATAAAAAATCCGTTTGTGACAAATGCATCACTACCAAAATGCAGGTTTTCATCCCTAAACAAGTAACGACATAAACAATATGCTTTATCCATTTTCATGCTATGCTCTAACTAGCAAAACTCATCAAACCGCGTGCGAACAAAATGTCTTACTTTAGATCCTATTTTTTAATTGGAAAGACATGGTCGCGTGGTTGGCATGGTCCTCTAAGACAATATAGTCATCTTATTTCATATCTTTGATTAGGGTCGTAATTCAAAACTTTTGGTCGCTCAGATGGATCCTAGGGAAGATTATATCCACATCTACTTTTCTTGTTGTAGCATTCATAGTTGGGATTAGGGTACTTGTTGTAGCATTTGTAGACGGACATGAAGTTTTTCTTTTAAAAAAGCTCTCAATATGCACACTAGTTAATAAACATAAAACATTTACAACGATATCAAATATTAGAGAAATAAACTAAATTACTAATAGTCTAATAGCAAATTTATGGCAAATGACAAATATTCAATAAACAAACAAGGTTACAAAGATGTAAACTACATAACTAATATCTGAATATCTAATGTTAATTTAGATAAATAATTATAATTTATAAAGTAACGGTAAAGTTATTAAGTATTAAAGTTAGGGTTTTAGGAAAAAAAAAAAACCTTGAAAATGAGATTAGAGAAGGTGAAGGATGGTCAGACGATGTCCGGACAGTGTCTGGAATGTGGAGCAGCAACAGGCAGCCAACAACAGTAGAAAGGGGGGGGTCATGGTGTCTGGTTCAATGACTTATCTAAATACATTTTGAAGTTTTGTTTTTTGAAATGTCTAGAAAAAATCATGATAAAAACAAAAAAATAATTTTTTTAAAGTAGTTGTGTCACGCGACAGCAGGCGCATGGCCTTGGAAACCAAGAGGTAATTCTAAAAGTTTTAGTGTTTGTGCTCCTTTTAACCCATAAAAATGAAATTACAGAAATAACTTTACAATTGAGAAAAATGTATTGTTAATATAATTTTTTGGCAGAAATTTTTTTATAATGCAAAAACTCACCATTGCAAATTGTGTGAAAGTAAAAAATCCAAAAATGGTTTTTTTATTGTTTATCAAAATCTGAAGGTTGTTATGACAATTTTTCCGAATGACATACTCTTTGTGTTTCAAATCTTTAACGTTCTTTGAGTTTGATCTATTTCGTTAATTAAACTAAATTGAATTTAAGAGTATATGTTTTTTACTGTCATTATTGAAGGTTCGTTATCATTTGTTATTTTTGTATTTAATAGTCTTTTATTTATCTTAATGTATCTTATAGAAACTTCATATTACTTCGTTCAAATATTTCCTATCTCAAAATACTTTATGTACGGTTCATTAAAAAAATTACTCGTCAAAAGTTATTCAAACTGTTGATGCCACAAAATACTGTTACGACACGTGTAATGGTCAACATTTAATGCGACGTGATGTTTTCGTAACACCCTTAAATTTGGAAAGAGTGACTAATTTGATTTTTTCGATATATCATCAAAATAAAGAATAAATGTTTTTCTATAATCGATGTTTGATGACCTTAAATAGTAAAATTTGATTTAACATCAACAAATGGTAAACCAAGCCTTACATAAAGTCAGATGTTTCTAAAACCAAATATATGTCACTATATCCAAAGTGCAGAAGACGTCTCCAATAAGCTGATAATTCTTCGTGCCTCTAACTAGAACTCAACTCATAACAGTGATGTAAATTCTCCAACGAGAACATGATGCACATGCCCACAAATAAAAGGTTAGGTTTAATACCTAGTGAGGTCAAGAGTTTTCATCATTTATATAAAATGATAAATGAAAAAAAATGTTATTTAGATCACGATTTCTAAAATGAAATGTATAAAATATGAAAGCAACACCGTTCCCCCAAAACCATCATTTTCGTGAAGAAAACCCTAATGCAAAACATTCGTTTAAATATGGATTTGAAAACCCAATACTCACCCAAAACGTGAATAATAACTTATTATCCAAATTACCAAAATACGAGTAAGAGTCCTCACCCAAAATCGTAACTTATTGAGAACACTCCATACTCAAAACGTCATTGAAAACATGGATAAAACTCAATACCCAAAATAGCATCTTTCAGTGATAGGGGAGACCCGATTTTCATGGTTAGTGGCAGAACATAAAAGTAGGCCATTGTCCCACGTTATAGAGGTAATTCCTAGGATCAATGGCCCTAATGGGATTAATTATTTGCGATTCACACTCTAGGCCCCCCGATGATCCCAGGTACATATATTCACTAGAAGATCATGTGGCTAATGGCTAGTATCTGGCTCCGATTAGGTCGTACCAAGTTACCCTCGATGACCCAATGCCTATTTCTAGCTACAGTTTGGGAATAACCATCCCATTTCAAACCAATAAAGACTGACTCATATGCCTGGATCTAATGCACTACCGTCTAAATTACATGACCCTAAATGAATGACCACACACTCAAAGCATGTAGTATTTCTAATGAATATGTTATAGCTACATGTAACTCCAAAGTTTTCCATAAAAAATGAAGCAAAGAAAATAAGATTTGAAGATTTATTATCTTTAAGATATTTGTAGCGCCTTTCTACTCTTTTGTTTTATTGAATGAATACAAGATCATTCAACTAATTTTGTTAGAAGACAATTCCTATTCTTAGAGCGTAATTGAAATGATTAATTATAAAAAGTTACTCGACTTGAAGATTCAAATGACTAATTTATTTTCTATAACAAAAAAAAACTTACATGATCAAATGCACTCCGGTTGCGTTCACAAGGTGAGGCACTACATGTTTGACTTACATGATCAAATGCACTTCAGTTGCGCTCACAAGGTGAGGTACTACATGTTTGACTTAAAACAGTGATAGCAAACTTTTGGAGCAAAGGTGTGTCGATATCATAAGAGCTCCACCATATATCTAGATTTTATACATATATTATGTTAACAAAAATACATAAATAAGATAGAATGTGTGTATATATAATTATGGCTTCTCCTTGGTATCAACCAAACATACAACATCAACTAACAATGCCAAAACTTGATAAGCAAGAAAGATATTGTCCCAAAATTCTTGTTTTGCGATTGTTCTCTCAATTCTCTTTCCGATTGTTTTTTTTTTTGCAAAATCGCTTTTTCCTTCATTGTTCGAAACAAACAATACTTGAAGATGATGTCGGTTTGTCATGTATGCTTTGGATTGTGTAGAATTGCGTTGCGAACCTTGTTACACAAGATTTGTGCAATTCCCTATTTTTTGTGAGCCTCCTCATCATGTTTAAAATCCTTTCGTAGTTGTGAATATAAACCAAAACTGCTCTTGATAAGTCAAAAATGCCCCTGATCTTTGGAACTTTCTCTCCTATATCTCCCCTATCAGAAGATTCACACAATGAGCTACGCACGATGTTCAAAACATCTGAGGGTGTTATTCTCCTAATATTTTTCCGGTCGTTTTAAAGTTAGATGTGTTGTCAATAACAAACTAGTATACGTAACAGAAAAGAAACAATTAGTTACTAACCAATTATCAAATATCTTAATCTAAACAAGATAGTTATTACCTGCACCATGTTCTCCTCTCCTACATCCTCAATTACTTCATTGATCATCTTTACAATTAACTAAGCATCTTTCACATTGTCTGATGCTTCAACTAATTTCAAAAAGATTGTTTCTTGAGGATAATTGACCAAAAAGTTGATCAAGTTTCGAACTTTTTCGTTCGTCCAAAAGTCAGACATAATAGTGCATTTATTATTTTTCAATGGGGTCGAAATGAGTGTCTTTGAGTACGTTCTTCGACATGGTAACTCGAATATTGTGATAACTTGGGGCTAGCATGCATATGAATGGTAGAAAAACAATTACTAACTACCTTAAATCCTTAATCTTTGAGACATATATTAATATTTTGAAATGGTAATTACCTTTTCCATATTCTCCAACTGCATTTATAAATCTTTGAAAGTTCTTATCATGGACGTTATTGAAGGGCAAACCAATCGAATATGCCCAATTTGCAAACTCTTTCCAAGCGGCCATTTTCAATTTTTCTTTGATTAGATTATTTCTATCCAAAATGTTTTATTTTAGCTTGTCATGATTGGGCTTAAACATAGTATCAAGAGGACCACAAACATTGCTAGCGGCCTTTCTTTTCAAACTGCAAGATGGTTTTTCAGATTATGCTTGCCCACCTTCAAGCAATTCTATTTCATCATCTTCACCAGGTTCAGTTGAGTATTGTCAGAGGCGGATCCAGAAATTTTGGAGATGGGGGTCGGGATGTGAACGACATGATATAACAATATAAAAATGTAAATAAAAATGTATATAAATTAGGAACAGTTTAGGAGTTCAAGTCTATAATTGTTGTCTACAGGTTTTCATTAAATCATTTTGTTTATGAAAGGCAAAAACAATCGATTGATCTTGTGCCATTACATCTTCACAATTCTTGAGTGCTTTATTGTGGAAGCTACTAACATCTCCTACATGATGAACAAAGCCATCTGGTTTAGTCCAACTAATTAAACCTTCCGACACAAAGCATCATTCCCACCTTGTTCCACAAAACTATCTCTAAACAAGTAACAAGCCAAACAAAAAGCTTTATCCGTTTTTACACTACACTTTAACCAATTAACATATTGATCAAACCAAGCCGAAAAAAATCGTCTTTTCTTCGTTCTTGGAAAGTCATGACCACATGGCTGACAAGGTCCTCTAATCAAATATTTTCTTCATATTTCATCTATTTGATTAGGGTGATACACGGTAATCTTTTTCCCGTTTGGATGGATCCCAAGGAAAATCATTCAAATCAATCTCCATAGACATTGAAGAAGTAGAGCTAGGTTGGGGGAATAGTGCTACTAATTCCGGATGTTGATGCGTATCCTATAAGAAAATTTTCTATTATTATTGGAAAAATAATAAAACAGTAATCACTTAGCAAATAGAACAACTAACTATAATTTAAGGAACAACTAAAAATCAACCAAAAAACAAATAAATCCAAACGATTAACAATTTAAAAAAAATGCATGCTAACAAGTTGGTTGCTTATGTTTGCTATCTTCGATATCTCAAAGAAAAGAGAGTGAGAAACATGGATATGGGAATTAGGGTTTTTAAGGTTTAAAAGATAAAAAAAACTAATTTATATTTAATTGGTCAATTGGTGGGGTTTATTTCTAATTAGTTTTTTAATGGGTATTGCCGTATTCGGCCGATGGAATCATGGGGAGAACTTTTTTGGGGGTCAAACCCATCTTCTTTTGGGGGTCAACTTTGGAGGCACTAAAAGAAATCTTCATCAAAAAATTTTAAAAATAATTATTGAACTTTTTTATGGGGGTCAATTGTCCCCCCTCCCATCATGTATATCCGCTCCTGAGTATTGTTGAAGAATCTGTAAATTCCCCATTTCTTCTTTTTTTTAGTTATCTTTTGTCTTCATCGATGCAAGGACTCTCTTCTTTATGTTAATACTTTGGACAAACACTTGTCCTCCCGTGTGAGTAAGATGTTGCTTCAATCTTGTGATGCCTTCGCCTTCTTTTTTGTCACTTAAGTAGCGTTTGGTATGCAGACCGGATGGGACGTTACAGGATGGGACTGGACTGGATAAGACTGAACTAATTTTCTGTTCTATGTTTAGTACGACTAGAACAAGACAAAACTAATTGACTATTTTGCGTTTGGTAAACTAGGCAGGACGAGACAAAACTGTTAAAATGACTAGATTACCTCTAATATGAGTTTTAACGTTTTTACTATATAATAATTATAAATGAATTAGATTAAACTATATAGTTAAATGATTTTAACATCATAATTTTATGTACATAAAATTATTTAAATATATTTATAAACCATTAAAAATCAAATTAAATAACCCACCATATGTTAAAACTCATATCTTTTTTCCTGTTCACTGTCGTTTCTTTTCCCCTTCTTTGTTGTCTTCCTTCTTTGTCCTCCTTCCAGGTTCTTTTTTTTCACCACCATTTCATCTCTTTCCAGATTATTTTTCTTTCACCACCATTTCATCATTTTCTTTTCCTTTTTACTGATTTACAGTAGCGTTATATCAAGCATCGATCTGAAACTTGAAATCGTTGAACTCAAATCAAAAACAGAAATCAAAATCAGTAACTTGAATCGATAGAAACCCTGTAAGAATCGATAAGAACAGATTTTTGGAGATTAAGATTGAGAAATCGATTTTTTGAAATTTAGAAAATGAAATTGATTTGAGTAGAAACCCTAATAGGTCGTTGGAGAAGATAAATATGATTTATGTGATGAAGAACTCAATTTCTGCAGAGGCGAAATCAATTTGGTAGAAGTGTTTACCTTGAAATTTTGATGGAAGATGTTGAAGTCTGGAGGGAAGATGGAGGTGACATGCATGGAAACAATTTGGGTTTAGGTTTAGGTTTAATATGATAATATTAATGGTAAAATTGTAATCTTGAAAATAGTCCCTTGTTGTTCCACCTATTTTGGTGGAACAATTTTTTTTTTTAACTTTTGTCCCATAAAAACTCAATTTGGTCCCATGGTCTACCAAAGATTGGACTATTTCTTTTTTTCTGATAGTGTCCCACCTTGTCTGCATACTAAACGTAGCCTTAGAGTACACCATATATTAGCTTTCCTTAAAGGATCTTTCCACACCCCATTCCCAAGCGATGTTTCCATTGATACATCTAGTCTATACTGCTTCAGATGTAGGCATAGTGGTTATAGTAGTTAGGGTGACAGACGCTTTTGAGGACGAACCCACATGCTATTAGCATTTTTTTCCGTGAACCTGTTTACCTACCAATCTACCACTTGTTTTCCTAACTGTCAATTGGAAGTGTAAACAATAGCAAAATACAAATAAGATAATCTAAAATATAACTTTGAAATTGAAAAATCGTAAGTGTAAGTAGTGCAAAACAAGTAAAGTGAAGGTGTAAAACAATAGCAAAATCACTCTAAGTCAATAGCAAAAGGCTCTAAGCAATAACAAATATTTTAGTGAAAGCAGTAGCAAAATAACTCTAAAACAGAAGCAAAAAACTCTACAACAGTAGCAAAATAACTCTAAAACAACAACAAAAATTCTAAGCAAATCAAAATAACTCTAAAACAGTAGATTGCAGACCAAACCATTGAATCGAACCAGAACCGGTAGATTGCAACAAAATAACTCCAACAGGTAGAAGAAAGTTATAAGTTTGATTCTTGATAGTTGAATCAAACTAGAACTAGAAAGTGTAAAAAATCTAACCTGAACACCGAATTTGAAGAAGTCACTTTGGGAGATTAAAGAAATAAGAAGACACTAGGAGATTGAAGAAAGAAGAAGACATATTGGGAGTTGGGACTTGTAACTCTTATAGTCTGATAACCTAATTTGAACAAAACTAAATTTATTTACGTGCCACAAGAGTTACAAGCATTTGGTGGTAACAAAAACTTCAGATCCAAACTTCATCTTCTCTGGTTCAAGTGAAGGTTTCAAGATGGATTTCAAATTGGTTCAAGTGAAGTCTTTTTCTTGTATATGTATGTTGTTGAAAAACTTATGACTTCTACGTATGTATGCTACTATGTGTGATGTGGGGAAAGGGGGCCCAAAGTTTCATATGAAATGGGATTGAGGGGTTACCGTGAGGGGAAGAAAATGGTAGCCGAAGATTAGTTTTAAACTCATATCTCCCTTTCTCCTTCTCACCGTTGAATTCAAAGAATCGCACAGAAATCTCATTTTAATTTAGTATGTATTTGTAATGGAGATTCTTGAAACCTATCTTAAGCAAAGATTTCTCGATCAACAACATTAACATCTACTTTTAATCTCTCAATATCTGATCAAACAAATGAATTTTTAGTTTGAATAAGAAATAGAACTGTATGGTTTCCATAATATACTTTCTTTACGTAACAACCCAAAACTAATAATAACAATAGCGGATAATTATAGCCAAAATGGTCCCTCACATACCAAATTAACATTGTCCACACCTCAAGGCTTGCAGCGAAATACACATCCACACTAAGATCTATAGACAATTATAAAGCCAAACTACAAGGTTCTACGAAGCCAAGCCTCTTCCACGACATTACACCATCTCTTAACCTTGAAGGAACTCCCAACTATACTCGCACCTAAAAAGGTTTTCAGTTTTATAAAAGAGATGTTAGACTAATGGTCTAGTGAGTTCCCTCTAGAAGAAAAGCTCACACCATCTAAAAATATCATGAAAGATGAGTTGTAAGAAGATCAACGATAAAACACATGTCAAATAATATGCACACTTTTGATGCATGTAGATGGCAAACACTTGTAGTCACTGGCACACCTGTGACAACATGTTTGGGCTACACACTTGCGCTTAGAGGAATGCCATGAAACAAATTCATGCACTCTATGGGTCACACCCTCTATAAGGCCATCATTCATGCATTCTATGGGTCACACCTCCCATAAAGACATCATATGCTCACCTCTAAATAAATGCACACTTATTGATATTTCCTATGTTGCCAACAAGGTTTGCCGGTTTATGCATATTCCGATGGACCACCATTGGTCGGCAGTCAAATGCATCCTTCGCTATCTTCGGGATACAAACTTCCTTAGACTTCTTGTTCAGCGTAAATCCAATGTGGCATTTCATCCCTAAAATTAATTCCTTCTTCGACGTTGATTGGGTCGGGTGTATTGATGATGGATGGTCTACATGTGGTTTTGCTATATTCCTTGGCTCAAGACTCTTTTATTGGTGCTCTAGAAAGCAACAAGTTGTCTCCCAACCCTCTACCGAGTCCGAGTATAAAGCCATGGCAGACACAATTGAACTCACCTGGCTTTAAGCCCTTCTAGGTGAGTTGGGTGTCTGTATGCACGACTCCAACGTTATAGTGTGATAACTTTGGTGCAACTTACCTTTCTGCTAATTCGGTGTTTTGTGCTAGCACAAAAACACATCGAGATTGATTTCCATTCCATTTTGTTTAGGAAAAGTCTCTAGAAGGGAGCTACAAGTTCAATTTATTTCCACTTATGATCAAGAACTCATGCTAAAACAACCTAATATTATCTCCCCAACACTTTAATTTTTTAAGCTAAATCTCACAAAAGGAATCATTTGGTTAAATATTCAATTGAAAGGGAAGAAAAACCCTACAACTTTTCTTTATTTGGAAATCTAAACATCCCACCATGAAAATTGATTACAACCTACACAAAAGATAAAACTTAACTAAAACCAAGATTTTCCACCAATAAAATCTTTCCCTCGAAACTAAATCATTGCATTAGCTTTGTAGAGTCTTTACCCCAAAATAGAACTTCAACAAGAAGAAAAGAATACATAAGAGAATAGTCTTACAAAAAATGGAGGTCCAAATATCCTTCTTCTTCTTCTTCCATCTTCAAGGAATATCTCCTCTAAACCACCTCTTTCTTTCTTAAAAGCAAAAATGAAAATTACAAAGATGATTTTTAGACTTAGTATTTTAGCTCCCACTCTCAAACTTTTCACTGAACCATAATAACTAAAATTAGAGTTTACTCGTTTATATAAAATTAGAGTTTATTCATTTATATATGTATAATTAATAGTTTAGTTTCTACTTTCAAACTTTTCACTAAGCCACAAGAACTAAAATTAGAGTTTACTCGTTTAGATATGTATAATTAATCACATTGAATTTTATTTATTAACTAATTTTTTAATATATCGTTTTTGATTGTTTTAGAAAAATTCAATTACCTTATTGATCAATTTTTATATTAACCCAGTCAGCCCAAACAGAAAAAATGTAAAAGATATCAATCCTTGACAATTTGACATATAATCAATACAAAATTAGGTCAAAATGCATTTATTGAGTTAAAATTGTGTTAGGTCTAAAGTAACCGACTAACCTGCTAACCCGATAAATGTTTTAGCCACTTTTCTAAAATTATTTGTGCTTCTCTTTAATATATATAGGTCACCTAAAATGACTCAACAACAACATACAATAAAACTCATAAATGGATATTATTGGAAAGTTATATGTAATACCTAAATATTTGAGGAAGTCATATATGCTCTTGAATGGTTTCAAAAAAAAAGATTTCCCTGTATATATTTTTATGCCCCCAATATTAATTTTACTTTATTTAAACACAACTCGAACCGATTATGTTAGGTTGGATTAGAAATGACCAGACTCGTCAATATTAGTTTGGATTGCTCAAATATCTGTGACGTAATCAATTTAATCCATGAGCATAATAAGCTAGATGTTGGTTTATTAAGTATCGTTTGTTTGTTAAGAGGTAGATTTCGTATCTAAAAAATAAGAGGTGGATGACAAACAAACAGTATTAAACTCAACAAACCTTTCCCTAAAAATTACGTCCAGGTTCACTAAGGCTGCGTTTGATATGTGGGACAGGACAGGATGGGACAAAACTCACTGTCCCACGTTTGGTGCAGCATGAGACAGAACAGGAATTCACTGTCCCACGTTTGGTGTGATATGGGACAGGGACAGGAACTGGGACATGGTGGGACAATATGGGACAAAAAGGGCATTTTTTTTGTTCCACCAAAATAGGTGAGACAACATGAGACAGAAATGAAGCAGAAACAAATATATTACTAATTAACACTCGTTTGATATATAACTTCAATATGATATTTGTTTTAGTGTTTACCACCACTAGTCGTCACCGCCGCCACCAGCGGTAGCCGCTATCGGCCATGACGATCGGCCACCTACAACAACCTCCTCCACTACCTCTACAACTAAAGGTGCACAAAAAAACCGAATAACCGAAAACCGAAAAAAATAACCGAAACCGGTTTTAAAATAACCAGTTACAATCCTAACCGAACAAGTTATTTTTTTAACCGGTTTTCTAACCGGTTATAACTTTGTAAGATTACTAGTGTGAATACCGGTTTTTTAACTGGTTTTTTAACCGAAGAGTGATCTAGGCGGGGTGATGGCTATGCCGAAGCTCCGTTTTAGCGTTCTTTTTTAATTAATATTATTGTAATTTGTAATCCAAACATTTGAACTTTTATGTATATATATAGGGGTGGGTTCAAATGTGAACCACATTTTGGTTGTGAACGTGAGGACGGTCGAGAGCGCGACACGTGGCGGATGACTAGGCGCCATGTCAGGTCCACGGCGGATGACTAGACG
>LUCG01270735.1:0-10693 GCA_001633085.1 Carthamus tinctorius | reverse complement strand
TGTGATGGGTTAACAAAGTTAACATACTATTTGTGGTTAACAACGGAACTCAACCCTATATATATTGTATACTTAGATTGAAGAAAAGATATATGTATTAAGGTGAGAATGGCGATTACCTCTGGAGCAAGTTTCTTGCAGTGGCCACACCTGGTGAGATATGAGAATGTATGTGTTAATCAACCGATACCTTGCCATAACACATATAACACATGTATGCTAGTTGGGTGAGAACTCATTTTATTACAAGATGCACCAAAGTCTAATATACCAAATAATGTTATAAGCACACAAGGGCCCATTTATTAAAAACTTACTTAGGATATGTTTACTAATGACCTAATGGGCTTAATGACGAAAACATCTTATTCGTACAGCCATTTGATGTTGTTTACTTGCGACTTAATGGCTAAGATAATGGCTTATTCGCACAGTGGGTTGAAGGCACTTGTCCCCATTCAGACAATTATTTGACAAAAATACCCTTTATTAAATAAGGGTATTGAAGAAAAAAAAGGCTTATGACTTCTCTTTCACGTTGATATCATTGGTGTTCTCCAAACCCTACCCGTTGTTACCACTACTGCCCGCCGACCACCGCTCACCGCCACTGCTCCACCACAGGCGCGATCGTCTTCCGCTGCTCTCCCTGCAACTCGCCGACCACTGCTCTCCTCGCTGCTCGCGGCCGTAGTTGCTTTCCAACGCCGTCGCTCACCACCGCTGCTCGCCACCGGCTGCACTCCGGCGAAGGTCTCTACTCCTCCCTTCCGATTTCCTTCAAATCCATAGTCACAAGATTCCTAAACCGAACCCATTCCTCCCTTTTAATATTGTTTTGTTACATTTTTGGGTTTAATTTCATGAAGAGTCATAGGCTGTTAGTTTTTTTCATTATTTGGTTTGATTTTGTTTCGATTTGTTCTTGGTTTGATTTTGTTTATTAAACATGTTCATTGAATGAACAGTAAATGGTTTGGTTTGATTTGATTTTGTTTAGTTTTTGCTCATTATTTGGTTTGGTTTGATTTTGTTTAATTTGGTTTAAAAATAACACAACAAATATAAAACAACTCATAGTTCCTACTTAAGGGTAAATTGCTCATTTCTGTCATTCAGACGGATGATTCAGATGAAAAAGTAAACAACACCACCAATTTATCCAGTCAGATAAATTTACCCAGACAGACAAATTTATCTATACAGAACTTGACAAAAAATTTGGTAAACAGCCCCTTAGTAAGCTATTACTGGGTGTCACTTACCTTACCTAGTGAGCATGACAAGAAACGACAATCTAACCTAGTAACAAATATAGCCAGGATCACCACAAATCTTACAAGCTGAGTGAGGGTGTTAGACTCTTATCCATTAACACTTATCTAGATTGTATTGAAAAACGACTCCTAAGATTTTCTACTTAGTCCCCTTGATTGATTTGGTAGTTCAATCATTTAATCGGTCATTTATTCATTCATACATGAGTTAAGAATGTTTATTCCTAGATTTGCATGTCTCAATGAGTATCCATATTAATCTACTATATATCAAAAAACGAATGTTAATAGGATTTGTAAAAGAAAGTTGCTTCTTTACTTCTTAAAAGGATTGTTATGTTAGAGGGTAAAGGCTATGTAGATTTTCTAATAAATTATGAAATGATACGTATAGTGTTCACATATGATTTTTGAATTTGTTCACAAGTAATTTGCGAGATCAACTAAATTACACTTTATGGAGAGAGTGTCGGGTGGGAGAACGAGAGAGTGTCGAAAGTACGCCCCCATATAGGATGATTCTTTGCATAGAAAGGTTGTTTACCTATCTTGTCTCGAACTTCCCAAATGACATCCTAAAGGCTCATCAATGGGAGATCTTATGTAGATACGGACATCTAGTTGATGTTTTTGAAGCCAAGAAGAAGAACAAAGCGGGGAAAAGGTTTTGTTTTGCTAGATACCTTAGTGTTAGGGATGCAGATGTTTTCGGAGAAAAGTTGAAGGACATTTGGATTGGGAGGCACATATTAAGAATAAGCCTAATGAGGTTTACCAGGAAATAATCAACAAGGCTTGTTACTAACAAGGCTTCTTGTAGTGAAGAACCAAGGATCAAGAGCGAAATCGTCAAATCGGTAAGTGGGAGAGTAGAATATAATCAACCGAAGCTATAGATAAGAAGCTTTTAATCATATAAGGAGGCAGTTATAATCAATCTTGGGGCTTGGATGTTGTTGTGGCCATTGAGAAGGTTAAAGAAAGAAATAAATTTTCCAAATAAGGTTACATTAATCTATGCTTTTCCCACGGATGAAAGAACACATGAGCAGATCTCTAATTGGAGAAGTGTTATCTATAGATAAATTAAAGAATTTACACAACTTTAGGGAGATCAAGGGGCTCTCCGATATCTCTATCTCTTATGTTGGTGGACTAAATGGTTCAATAGGAATTAGAATGCAAAGAAGCAGCGATTGACTTTAAAGTAAAAGGATATGCTTGGAGGAAGTAGTTATCGAAATGGAAGACATAGTTGGTTGGGTTGAATAAAATCATTGGAATTGGTATATTTGGTCCTTGGAAGCCTTCCTGAAAAATTCAGAAGAGTGGGGGAAGGTTGTTTGGGTTGAGAAAAACGTAGGAAATTGAGGTAACTTGGATATCATTACCAATTCAGCCCGCCCTAGGATAAATGTTACTAGAGAAATCTTAGTTGATGGACAACCTATCACCATCAACGTTTCAGGTGTAACAGGCAAGGGTGGATGACATGGAAGAGAAACTAATGTTTCACGTGTAACAGTCAAGGGTGGAAAACTCAGTAAGAAGACAGAGCAGGTGCATTGGGTCACAGTGGAGCGTTAAGAAGAAATCACATGAGGAGGATCGTCGATGGATGCAAAATTTAGTTTTGAATTACGAAGAGCCTTTGAGACTTCTAAGAATTGAGACCAAGATCCCATTTTGAGTTGGCGCATAAGGTGTATAATAAATAAGGTGTTGAAAAAGTCAAAGGCAGTATAAGCATTGCAACAGATGAGGTGGGTAATATCTCTAATGAATTAAAAAGAACTCATTAGATCAGTAGATAGATGATAGGCTAGTTTGCCTATGGTGAGCACAATCCAACGACTAAACACAATTCCACTTTGCTTACCAATTCAATTTGTCAAAAAAACATTTAGAGATTATCCAAAGGTGGGGGTTATAACTTACAGATAATGCCTTAAATAAAGTTTTTTTTTTAAATCTACTTTTTGTAGAGAAGGCTCACATGAAGATGATCTTTTAGATAAGTTCCAAGAGGAAGATATGATTAATATTTTCGAAGAGGCGGAGTTAGAGTCGGATTACGGTGATTATACGAACGAATGTACAATACCCATGGCTTTCCCCCTTATGTGTAAACCCAAAAAAGGCTTTAAAAACAAAAAACGCTACAAAGTCCATGTGTTAACTCTAGAGCCGTTAAGAACCAAATTACCATTCCTAGCAAGAAATAAGCGGGATTTTCACTCGAAACCCCTGATTGCGAACTCAAATCAGAGGATTAAAAACTGCTCTCTAGATATATAGTCTAGTCTTGTAAGGGAACCTGTGAATTTGTTAGGGGGTAAACAACAATCTAGTTGTGGGAAAATCTCTTGGCTTTAAAATAGAAGGTAGAGATATGCAGCTCGGGGAGTTATCAATGAGTTTGGTGTAGAAAACCAAAATGTTAAAAAAACTTGTCAATAAAATTAAAATGGGATAACCACAAGGGTAGTGGCGTAATGGCAAAAGGCTTAGGGTAATACGGTGGAATATCTCATCTACCTCGGGTTCGAGTCTAAGCATTAGCATCCTGTGGCCAAGCTTAGTCTCAGATGGTCGTATCTTAATTATCGAATTTCCAAGGATGTAGTCTAGGCAAGTCCTAGGTGAAACCTTTTTCAATAAAGATAAATTAAACGGGTTGGGGAGTGACATCAAAGGAGTCTAGATCGAGGATCGAACATCGAGTCAATTCCTCATATTCAAGAAATAGAGGTTGGCAAGGATAATACATATTTTATTAAATAATTTTGGGGATTTAGGAACTATGAGTTGACTTTGGGACCTAGCCTATTTTGAATTGTCCTCGGTCTCTAAAGGCAAAGACTTTATATTGGTGAGGGATTGGTGGAAAACATTGAAGAAAAAATGTTCTATGGTTAATATATATATGGCCTTTAACACCGACTTATAGAGGATGATCTCAGCTAAATGCACAGAGACAAGAGCAGCGCAATCAGTAAGCCATACAGGAGCAGCGCAATCAGTAAGCCATACAGGGGTTCGGGGCCGTCCCCCACTTAACAACCTAAAAACCTTCCTACCCAATCACAATGGACTTATTTCAGGCTTACTTAACGGAGAGCCTAACATTATTTGGTTGATTGGCGGTTACTTCAACGAAGTTAGGTCAACAGACGAAAGGAAATGTTTAATCTTTAATGCAAGATGTGCACTTTCATTTAACAATTTTAATGCATTTAAGCTCCCACTGGTCTACAAATCGAGGGTCAAAAGTTCACCTGGATGAGCGGGTACGGTGCTAAGTTTAACAAAGTTGACCGGTTTCAAGTCTTAGTCTGTTTCCTTTCAACTTGGCCTAATATAAATGTTACGGTTCTCCCACAAATCACTCAGATCATTGCCCGCTTTTGTCGGATTATTTTTCACTAGACTTTAGGTCGTCCTCATTCGGTTCTTTAATTTTTGGTTGTCTGAATCAGGTTTGCAGGATTTAGTACGGTCGTCCTAGAACTATAATCCTAGTTGTTTAAATGTTTATTCAAAAATTGAATTGTTGTCTAGGAAATTAAGGTTCTCCTTTGCTCATAGGAGAAATAAAGAAGTGGGGAGTGTATCTCTTCAAAGAGAAAAAAAAATTTACATGAGATCCTTAAATGCAAGATCGAAACCTTGGACACGATTGCTGAAGAAACATTCCTAGAAGAAGATTCAAAAGAGATAGACTGTTGTGTGACAAAAATCCAGGAGTTTAGAGCGCGGTCAAAAGAGATTCAATTATAGCTAACTAGCAAATCTTAGACAAAAAGCATGGTCAAAATGGACCCTGGAATGGGACAAAAACTCCAGGTTTTCCCATGGGACTTTAAAAATCAATTATAAGAAGGCTAGATTAAATGGTCTCACCGAAAATGAGGAATGGGTGTCTGACCTGATCGCTTAAATAGCCACGTATGTCTTTTTTTCAAAGCAAAATTTCAGAAAACTAGGCATTCTTGTCCAGCTTTTTGCAACAAGTTCAAATTGCTGACGACGGATTAGAAGGATTCTCTAGAGCTTCCCTTTACCATGGAGGATGTCAAGGCGGCTTGTAGGAACGAAAAACTCCCAAGTGTTCTTAAAACAATTCTAGTCGATTATCAATCAGAACATTTTTCGATGGTCAAGTTTTTTGAAGAGATGTCGGTGATCAACATGAGAAACTTTTTTCATCGCTCTTGTTCCTACAATTAAATATCCCCTAAATATCCCAAATTATTGTCCCATTAACCTAATCGGTTATATCTAAAAAGAAACTCAAAGTCGCTTGCAGAAAGAAGTAAACTTATGCTTCCGTTGATAATCACTAGGGAACAATCGTTTTCCTTCGAGACGGGAGCATGTTAGATGGCCTGCTTGTGATTAGCAAACCATCAAATTGTCAAAAAAAAGTATTTATTGTTTAAAGTGGACATCAAAAAGACTTTTGATAATATCAATTGGAATTTTTTGCATTACGTTATGAGACAGATGTGGTTCGATGTAATATGGAAAGGTTGTATTAGGGCTGTTATCTCTTTGGTAAAATGTTCGGTCATTGTCAATGGACCCCAACCAAAGAATTCAAAATGCAAAAAAGTATTAGATAAGGGGACCCATTCTTGCCATTTCTTTTTATCGTGGCAGCGGAAGGCCTTAAAGTGGCAACTTCAAAAGTTATCGAGAGGAGAATTTTTCGACGCTAGAACTACCAAACAATGGACCCTCACTCGGAAGACGCTATCTTTTTAGGTAAATGGAGCAAACCCAACACCCATAATCTTATCCAGGCCATAAGATGTTTTCATCTTGCCTCTGGTTTTAAGGTTAATCTTGCTAAAAGCCGTTTTATGAGGGTTGGGGTCTTGGAACTAGAAATCATGGACGTGGCAAGGTGCATGAATTGTTTGGCAGGGTCTCTCCCTTTCTCGTATCTCGGTATCTCGATCGGTGATAATATGTCTAGTGTGTCATCTGGGCTCCCGCTTATTAACAAATTCTAAAGTAAGCTTTCGACTTAGAAAGCTCGTAGCCTTTAGTTCTGGAGGAGACTTACTGTTTACAAGGTCGTTCTAGGCATCCTTGGGTCTTACTTTTTTCCTTTATTCAATTCCCTAACAACCGTTATTCGCATGTTGGAGAGCATTAGAAACCATTTTCATTTTATGAGGAGTTTCGGAATATAACAAGATCAATTGGGTGGCTTGGAATAAAGTCCTTAATAGTAAAGAAAAAGGTGGTCTAGAAATTAGTAGTCTTCTGGCTCTCAATTTAGACCTTCTTGGTAAATGGTGGTGGCGGTTCCATAACGATGGCAAGTCCCTATGGCACAACATGATATGCGCCTTTCATGAGGCGGGCGGTAAGTTATAAGATGGCACCCAGGGGTGGAGCCACGAGGGGAGCAGAGTTGCCCCCCTTAACATTTTAAATTTTATTAATTTTTTATATATTAGAAATATTTCAGTAATTCCCCCCTTAAATTTTTTTAAATAAAATAAAATTTTATTTATTTTGAAGTTTTATTTTGTATAAGTATTTAGATCAACAATTAATGGTCATTGTTCGGGTCAATGTTTTGGAGTTTTATTTTGTATAAAAAACTACTGCTTTAAAATTGCGATTATTATTGAATTTTGGAGGGTTTTTGTGTATAAAAAAACTACTTTTTTAGAACTAAGATTGTTGTACAGAGTTTGCCCTCAGACAAATTAGTTTCTAGCTCCGCCCCTGAATTGGCATCAGGTCGAAGTAAATCTAAGGTACTTAGGGATCTATCAGTCAAATTTTGTGGTCTTTCCAAAAATTTAATATCCGCTTTCCGGCTCTTTTCGTTTGTACTAATAATAGGTGGAGTTGGTCCTCGAAAAGGATGGTGACTTCTCGGTGGTTCCCTCTTGAAACTTTCTGTTAGCAATTTTTTGGAGGGCTTAAGCTTAAAAACTAAATGATGTAACATAGTCCCCAAGAAAGCCAATATTATGGTGTGTAGAAACCCATCATAATGACCTCCCAACACGATGAAACCTTCACATTAAAGGGGTTGAAGTTAACTCTCTAGTGTCCCGCTGCGTAAACGTGCATACTGAAATGGAAAGCCATTTATTTCTAGAATGTTCCATAATGAAGGAGCTATTGGCTCGGATTCACACCTGATGGAAAGATTTCCTAACAACAGCGGGCTCCCTGGACGATCTCTTATCAGCAAACTCGAAGGGACAAGGCGAGAAAACGATTGCAGTTTTGTTGCCCCTGTTGGTTATGGCGTATTGTTGGATGGTTTGGAAGAATAGAAATGGAATTGTCTTGAACAACAAGACGAGATCGGACCAGGAGATGTTTAGTGAGGTCGCTTTTAATTGGGTTAAAATTAGAAACTAAGATAGAGCGTAATGTCGCTTGGGACAACTGGTCCCTTAGTCCCCATAATGCTCTTATTGATCTTTCGTGTCCTCTAGCGCCTTGATAGTTTTTTCTTTTATAAGGTTCTTGTGTTTCAAAAGAAATGTGAGATCATACACCCTTCTTAGCTATAGCTTTCCTAGTTATAACAGAAACAGATGGTTAGTGTTAAATAGAACACTACAACAAAATTAAGTTTATTGGACAAAAAAAATGTTCCGATGTTCTAATACATTGCCTAATAAGACTTAATTTTATTGGATTAAAAAAATAAACATCTTACATAAAAGTGTTACACTAAGTTTATGATTCTTTTAGGGGTCTTAACAAGTTTTTAGGGCCTTTTTAAATGGGACACTTTTCATAAGCCCATATATTTATTGAATGGTTTATAGGGTCCTAAAAAACTTCCAAATAGTGTCATAAAATGACAGATTTATAAAGGGTCCTAAAAACTTTCAGCAACAGGGTCCTAAAAACTTTCAAAAACATCTTATAAATTATCGTAACACTTATAGATATTATGCTTCATTTTTTGAACCTGTAAAAGTAAGTCTAATCAGTTTATTAGGATACAAAACACTAAACTCAATTTACTTGAATTTAAGAGAAAACTTCTTCTCCCGGGAAGTTAAGAATATTTCTAGACCTCATATTATTCTATTGATGCATTTTCTCATGCATTGGTAGGTAGGTAATATCCCCATATTATTCTTTTGATGCATGTTCTCATGCATTGGTAGGTAGGTAATATCCCAGTGCCAGTCTTGGGCCTAAGCCAAAGGGGTAACGGCCCAAGGGAGAACGACATCATCAACTTAAGCCCATTTTGCTATTATTAGGTTCCATTTAGGGCTTTTGGGCTTCCATACTCCTCAATAACAGCCTACCTCTAAAAGACTGATACACGCTTCCATAGTCGAATTAGATTCACGTACATCGAAATCGAAATAAGATTCACGTTTACGATTAACGAAATCGAAATCGATTGAAAAACTCCATCCCTCGTTTGTCACTGTCTAAATCGATTGGATGAAGTATATACGCATAAGATAAGCATGATGTTATGGTTGAACATGAATATCATGATGATTCAAAGCTTAAATATGCCATGAGTGGAAATTTTTGGTGATTTAGTAGTGATGATATAGATTATTGTATTTGGATATTATACTTGGTTTGACATTTAGTAGCTTAAATGTGCTTGTTATCTGAATTCTGAAGATGAAAGGAGATCTTTTTCAACTCAGAGTAGTGGTTTTGTTCCACAAATATTTTACTCGGTAACAAAGTCTTGTTGTTGTATACTCTAGGTAACACAACATGTTTTAAGAAATCATGATTTTGAGAAAGTTAAAAAGGTAGCATTATAATTTAAGGAGCATTTTTTGGTTTTTCGTCATTGGCATCCGAAATCTCTGGATCGGTCCTAAATATCCCTTGTTAATTTTTTTGTACATAGCAAACATCCCGAAAACAAAACTACATGAAATATGTTTTTGATATACTGTTGATGCATTAGTTAACAACACCTCAATTAAATTATATATCTAAAACAACACAAAAGAATTCAAAATGGAATAAGCTAACACATACAACAATAATGCGAACATTTGAACAATAGGGAAAATAGAATTTCAACAATTTAAGGCGATACTATCACGGATTTAAAACTAATAATTACCTAAAAAACTGAGTTACTTACCAAGGTGCATAAAATTCGACCACCACAAAATCACGCTTGCTAATAGTTTTGGTGAAGTTGGATTGATCAAGGGTCTGAACAAACTGTTTCGATTGTGATGGCTCTTTACTATCGGCCGCAACGTATATCAATCCACCAACATAAGACGGAATTACAAGAGAAAATAACAAGAGGAAGATCGGATCTCCGAATGAAACCATTTGACAGAAAGTGGTTGCTTCTTGTTCTGAAAATATCTTCTAAGATCGCAGTTCAAAAAAAAAACTGTCTTCTGAGATGGATCAAGTTGAGATGAAGGAGAGCAATTAAGACTCGTTACCAACGATCTACTAGCTAAAGAATCATAATTTATCACGTGACATATAATTATAGGCTTTGCTGAATGGTTTACATCTACTTAGATTTCCTTCAATTGATTTTCGACCACACATTAACCTACAATCACTCAACTGAAGATTTCAATTCTAATTTTAGAGTATGCTTCTAGAATTTTGTATATAGTTTTCAAAATTTAACTTAATTTAGTAAATACATGTATGAAAAAAGACATGTTTTAAATTACGGTATTTAAAATTAGTTTTAATGCAACATGGAAATGAGTCAAATATTAAAATATCATTACAAATATTTTCCAACAATTACAAACAAAAACAATATTTTTTCCAAGTATCATTTTCTTTGTGGTAGATAACTTTTTGATTGTCGATTTAATAAGTTTATTAATAAACACAAATAGTTTCGATGACAAAGGTGACAACACCGATACTGTATATAGCCCATTGGGCTTGTGGCCCATTCATAGTATACATGTATATATGTGTTTACAGTTTTCTCTCAATCAATATACGGCTAATCTTTGGCCCTCTCTCGTGTGTTCATCTCGAATCACTCACACCAATTCTAACATGGTATCAGAGCACTGGGTTGCTCTCTGTCGATCTTGTTGTCGCTTTCGTATCGCCGCCGTCGTCGCTTCCGTATCACAACCATCGCAATCATCACCGCTGGTTGTCTTCTTGCTGCTGCCCTGTATCACCGTCACTCACCACCNGCGGTCATCGCTGCTGTTGCATCTCAAACTGCCGCCCTCATCAGTCGTTGTTGCCGCCTTGCATTAATCTTGCCACTGCTGTCATCACATCGCCATCACCGGCGATCGAACCACAATCGCTGCCGTCTCCAATCTCGCTGCCGCCGCTGTCGTGAAGACCTAAAACGCCGGGATTCCAACCCCGATCTCCTACACTCAACACCGGGCTTCTATACCGGAATTCTAACACCAGATTTCACCATC
>LUCG01270733.1:0-11381 GCA_001633085.1 Carthamus tinctorius | reverse complement strand
CTGTCGTGATCGCCTGGCGCAGCGGTAGTCGGCTGTCGTGGCAGCCTTGTGCGACGGTGGCGGGCGGCTGTGCGGCGGTGGTCAACAGCCGTCGGCAGGTGGCACGATGGCTTCGGATCCAAGTGGTGCAATTGGATTAGAGCTCTTTTCATGTCTGCTAGAGCTTTTGTATTGGTGAATGGATCTCCTACTGATGAGTTCATCGTTCAGCGGGGTCATAGAGAGGGAGATCCTTTATCTCCATTTCTTTTCATTCTTGCGATGGAAGGTCTTCATATGGCGATGAAGCGGGCTAAGGAGGCTAATGTTTTCAGAGGGATCCGGATTGGAAGGGAAGGTGTTGAGGTATCCCATTTTTTCTCTGCTGATGATGCAGTTTTTTTAGGTGATTGGTCGTTGGAGAATGTGAGAGATGTACTTGGTGTTCATGATGTCGCAACGAGGGCAAGGGAGGATCTTGACGGGTTTTTTTAGGGTTTTTGGTTGTGAATTTGCTGAATCGCCTTGCTTTCCGGTGGTCTGTGGCTTTTCCGGCATACCCTCTTCGTTGACCGAAGGAGTTTACGGATTGTCGTCCAATAACTCATTTTCTCGATTTGCTTCATCTTTTTTCCGTTCATGCTGAAAATTCAAGAACATATAAGTTTAGTAACAAAATTTAACATCATAATTGAACATATTTAGAAGGAATTAAAGGTAGCTAATAGATCCATTAAAATTCTTAACCTTGAAACTTTCAAATAAAATGGAAAACTAAATTCGACCCATTAGTTCCTGGAAAGTGAGGTCAATGGGTTGTTGAAAGAATTGTAAAATAATAACACATAATGCATCAGAAAACACATATTTTAATTAACGAGGATGAACCGAACAGAGGATGAAGGCCCCGATTAGGAAGGAGACAGATTGCCATTTTGATTTTGATTTAGAATTAACAAGGGTAGATTGCGGATTTAACTTTTAAATTATATTAAGGATATTTTTTCTGATTCTAAAATAGTTTAAAAATAAATAAAATGAATATAAGGATATAAGTGTAATTATTTAAGTTTTGCAAGGACATATGCGTAGTTTATAAGTTTATAAGGATATATATGTAATTATTTAAGTTTGCAAGGATATAGGTGCAATTCTCCCTCTCTCACTCTCTCGTATTCAATCATCTATTCAACCTCATCGATTTCTAACATGACGAATGCATGCAATTCATGAATTTGACTCATTGGATTCCCTCCATGTATCGAAGTTTGGATGAAAGAAATATTCCCACGTGTTGATGTTTTGGGGTTTAATCCTTATATTTACTTTGTGTGAGTTTTTGCACTTAGTCCCCGATATTATGAGCATTTTATTCAAGAAAGTTGTTTTACGAAATCATTGTTTTGGAAAGGGTAATACTTTTATCTAACTCACTTTGTTTACATAAAACTATGATTCAACCGATGATCTTACTTCTCTCGTCTTATTACTAATAAAACTATTCAACGCATTAGGCATTAAGCCCAATGTTTTTTATTTGTCGACATGTGCACAAGGTCATGACTCATGATCGGGATTAGTTCTAGCAACATGAACACAAAGAGGGTGCTAGATAGTGACACATGGAGAATCTAGCTTGTCGATAAAGTTTTCCGCATTGGAAGAGATAAAGACTATAATTGATTTGTAATAGCACCTGCTTTAGTTGTAATCTTATAATAAAACTTGGTCAGTTGTAACTTGAGGATTATACTAGAATTTTGTTTGAATATATAAATCATGTATTGCAAGTTAAGAAATTTTAATAAGTCGCTCGTTCCAAATTTGAGGTGTTACAACAAAGATCCCCAAATATAGAGATCAAATCACCTAAAGTACTTGCATATTCAAGTACATGTACATCAAAACTCCCAATTGAAGCTCTAAATTGGAGACTCTAATTATCTAAATATAAAGCTTCTTTTTTTTTTGAAGGGTGTCCGGACCNGCACGGGAAGGCTCGAACTCGGTTAGGGCGCTATGAACCCCCCGAGCGATAACCAATCCGCTACAGCACTAGAAGACAATATAAAGCTTCTTTGCTCCTACAGACCTCCTCAATAGCTCTAAGATGCAAACCGAAATCAGATGCAATAAGACGAGATGAATAAATGAGAAGTGAAGGTGAGATCTAACCTTGGAGGGCTCCCTAAATAGACGTTGGAGGGCTCCCCAAATAGACGTTGGCTTAAAAAAAATACCTTAAGGTGACAAAACATGAGGAGGGTGGAAGAAATGAGCTAAAAACCTTAAAGATTTAGGTTTTAAGTTGCACTAGATGCGCCACACGACTTGACATGTGACCTACGTCGCACCACTAACTTTTTGTGTCTCACAAGGTTCTACTTGACATCTCCTACGACTCAAAGTTATATCGTGTGACACACAAGGCATGTCTTCTCCAATAGCCTACACGGCCTCGATCGCGACCCAGGTCACAAGAAACCTTAATTTGTCCGAAAAACTTCGTTTTAGCTAGTTTTTTTTAATGGAAAGAAGTTCAATTTGATTAGATGCAATTAAACTCCAAAAAATGACCAAAGGGTACGAATAGTCAAGTAATTGTATTTTTTGAAGTTAAAGAGTGATACAAATATCATGTTATTATTTGTTTGTTATACTAATATATATTTAATGTTAACTCCTTCCAAATAGGTTGAACATAGTTATCGAAATAAAAAACAAGGTGAAAATTATTCAATTAATTCATATTAAATGTTGATAAATTAAATTACTAAAAAACCAATATCTTGTTGCTTCTAAGAAACATTAATTATTTGGTATTTCAGATCTGGGATTACTTTGTTCATTTTATACGCAAATCGCAAGAGAAAAGCTTTTGTTTTTTCATTACACACAGACACAGAGAAGAGAAGAGAAGAGAAGAGAGAGTGTGTGTGTGAGAGAGAGATCTAGATCTATTCATACATACATACTTGGATCTATATACCATATATCATATATCTATCTATCAGTTAGTTAGTTCTCTCTATTATAAGATAGATAGATGATGGAGATTCTGCTAGCATTGTTTCTGATTTTCAGTCTACTACTGGGATCAGTCACATCCGATGCTTCAAATCACAAATACAAAAGTGGAGATGTTGTTCCTCTCTACGCCAACAAGGTTGGCCCTTTCCAAAATCCAAGGTATCATTCATATAATATAACAAACTCTGCATTCTTATTTCTTCTTTCATCTAATTCTTAATTTTATTCTTTAGCTAAATAAATGTAGAGATACTCTGGCCACTCAACTTTCAAAAATCAAAATTGGATATTGCCATCCATACCCATCATGTGTTCTTTTGTTAGGAAACCAGATCCAAGGTTTTCTTATAATACCAATTCATAATTTATGTATTTAGCTTTTCAAGTCAATTGCACCACACATTCTAAGTATATAAATACATGCTCTCCTGTAAAATGCTAATCAATCTTCCTTTATCCATTAACATCCAAGCTAAAGGATGAAATCAAAGTTATTCTTGTCTCAGTTAAGAAGCAGGCATATCACACTCACTAGACAATGTTAAAATTTTGCATTTGTACAATAACAGTTTTATGAAATGCCGGAAATATTTCTATGAACAAATATACTGAACAAGATACTTGTACCTTGGAATTTGATATCTGTAGCAAAAGATTATTAGGAGAGGTAGAGGTTGGCTAAAGTTCACAAAGGGGAAGTACTTTAGATAAATTTGCATGAGTGGGGTATATCAAGGTTCTTACCTTAGATAGGAGCAAGTAGATGGATACATTCATGTCTCAGACCCTTGGTGGTTGGCATGTTTGTGTTTCCTTTTGGGTTGCATCATTTTATTATGAGATGGTGTCATAGAGAACCAACATACTCTTATGAGATGGTGAACTACTGCTTTTATGTTTTTTTGCTTCTTTAGACAACAGAACCGTTATCTCTTTTGCTTGAAATTGCTTGTGGGCTGTGGCACTGCTTTAGACAAAAAGAACCTATTAAATAATATTACAAATTCATAATTCAAAGTTTGTTGTCATAAACAATACTTTCTTTTCATGAATGTTTGAGGTATTATGTACAGTCAGGTTTTTGTGGGAATAAATAAATTAAATTTCAATTATATATTTATTAACAATATTCAGGGTGAGTTGTAAGTTGTGCAACCGTCCCTGTACTTCAGCTAAAATAAAAACAGTTTTTCTTATTAAGTAGAAAATTGCAAGGGAGATTTGTACATTTGGCGCTTTGCTCATGTTCAGCTCATCTTAGTTTGCAATCTTTCTTTTTTGACATATGTAGGACTACAAAAACAATTTTGAAAGGAGAAATTTGAGCTTTCTTTATTTTTAGGGGAAAAAGCATAGCATTGTTAGCTCACTGTGTTGTGGTTGCATTTTGAATTCAAGGGGAAATCAGGTTGCAACATGAAAGTTTGTGGTTTCTTATATGATTTTTACTTGTATAATTCTGATAATGCTCTCATGTACAATTGACTCAAGTAACTTGTTTGGGCCTTGGGGGTTGGGAATAAATGTTCCATCGTGATGCATGCCTTATGTATGTATATGCTTGACTCTGTAAAAATAATATCTACTCTAGTGATGATGGGCTAATCGCTAATGAATGTATATATTTTCAATTTCAGTGAAACGTACCGCTATTTTGATCTACCATTCTGTTTGCCAGGTTTGATTCTTTATGCTTCCTTATACTCCCTCAAACCCCACGCCCTTGAATGCTCAATATTAACAACCATGGCGTGTACATCAACAGGTGATTTGAAAGAGAAAAAGGAAGCACTTGGAGAAGTATTAAATGGAGACCGTTTAGTTAGTGCTCCATACAAACTTGATTTCTTGGTTGACAAAGATTCTGAGTTTATTTGCACGAAGAAACTGACAAAGCAAGAAGTGGCTAAGTTCCGGAAATCCATTGCGAAGGATTACTACTTTCAAATGTACTTTGATGACTTACCACTCTGGGGTTTCATTGGGAAATATGAGAAAACCGAGTCCAATGAGCAAAAATACTACCTCTTTAAGCATCTGCAATTTGAGGTACTCTACAACAAGAATCGTGTTATTGAGGTGAATGTCCGGACTGATCCAAGTGCCCTTGTGGATGTTACGGAAGACAAGGAAGTTAACGTCGACTTCATGTACACAGTCAGATGGAAGGAGACTAGCATTCCTTTTGATAAGAGGATGGAGAAGTACTCGCACAATTCTTCTCTACCACATCATTTGGAAATACATTGGTTCTCAATTATTAATTCTTGTGTGACGGTGCTCCTTTTAACTGGTTTCCTTGCCACAATTCTCATGCGGGTGCTCAAGAATGATTTTGTAAAGTAAGGGGTGTTTCCTTAATAACCTTGCTATGTTTTTCTCTCTTTATTCTTGCATGAAAGCTTATCTATTTTTATGCATCAAAGGTATGCTCATGATGAGGAAACGGCTGAGGATCAAGAAGAAACTGGATGGAAATACATACATGGTGATGTCTTCAGATACCCAAAGTTCAAATCTTTATTTGCTGCTGCCCTTGGTTCTGGTTCCCAGCTATTTGCCCTGTAAGCCCTTCTATGGTGCTCTCTTAATTATTTTAGGTCTCAATATCTCATTCAAGTTCATGATTCTGCTCATTAATAATTTCAGTTGTACAAAATCCCCCTGACACCATTTTGTGTCTTGCTCGTGATTTTTGCAGTACAATCTTTATCTTCATACTTGCACTGGTTGGTGTCTTTTATCCATATAATCGAGGAGCTCTGTTTACCGCATTGGTTGTCATATATGCTCTCACATCTGGAATTGCTGGATATACTGCGTCTTCTTTCTATTGCCAGCTTGAAGGAACAAATTGGGTATGTACTTTGGTATTTGAAAATGAGAATTATGTCATTTTGAGCAGAGAGAGAGAGAGAGAGATGTTAGGTAAAATATAGAAGAAGAAAATGTTGTTTTATTGATCGATCTTAGTAAGAATTGGTTTCATGCATTTAGGTAAGGAACTTGCTGTTGACTGGAAGCCTCTTCTGCGGACCCCTTTTCCTTACGTTCTGCTTCCTGAATACGGTTGCAATTGCTTACAGTGCGACAGCAGCATTGCCGTTTGGAACGATTGTGGTAATAGCTCTTATATGGGCGTTAGTGACATCACCATTGCTGGTTTTAGGTGGGATTGCAGGCAAGAATAGCAAGGCGGAGTTCCAAGCTCCGTGTCGCACAACCAAATATCCAAGAGAGATTCCACCGTTGCCATGGTACCGGGGAACTCTTGCTCAGATGGGAATGGCTGGCTTTCTTCCATTCAGTGCTATCTACATCGAACTCTACTATATATTTGCAAGTGTATGGGGTCACAGAATTTACACCATCTACAGCATCTTGTTTATCGTCTTCATCATTCTTGTGATTGTCACTGCCTTTATTACCATAGCATTGACATACTTCCAACTGGCTGCTGAAGACCATGAATGGTGGTGGAGGTAATTTTGAACAACTTTTTCAATTCATCATCATCACCATCACCATCATATATATATACACTTATGTATGTGGATGATGATTAATATATATATATATTTGATGGATGCATGTAGGTCTTTCCTTTGTGGTGGATCAACGGGGCTGTTCATCTATGGGTATTGCTTGTATTACTACTATGGGCGTTCAGATATGACAGGATTCATGCAGACCTCATTCTTCTTTGGGTACATGGCATGCATCTGCTATGGCTTCTTTCTCATGCTTGGCACCATCGGCTTCCGTGCTGCACTCTTCTTTGTTCGACATATATATCGTTCAATCAAGTGCGAGTGAGTGAGTGAGTAACAAACACATTATATATATATATATCTGTAGAATTTGTAAGACAGACGTATTACATATGTTCGATCTAGGAGACCATTTCATTTTTATTATATATATATATATATAATATGGAGTTCAATTTTCCTTGTTTAATTAATTCTAGCTCGATATATTATTTGACATGCAATATATTAGTCACCCACCACCAACAACTAGCTTGCTTAATTGAGTCATGAGCCATCCATCCTTTGCAGTTTACCTTCTCATTGACTACTGAATGAATCATATATGTTATAATATATATGGCTAACAATTCATGCTTAATTTCATTGGTTTTTAGAAGGAAAACTTGATTTGAACCAGAGAACCAAAGTGGAGTTGGGTATTGAACTATGCATCTTTTTTTTATCTCCTTCAAATAATTAATTAAACTTATAGCTAATTATATACTGGATTCTTTTGTGATTGATTTAATTATTTCTACTCAAAACAAATTGAATTGATTTCATATAGATTAAAATACAAATGAATTAAACAATGTGAACTGGAAATTGAAATAGAAAAGTAAGTTTATTAACTAATTAAGAATGAATGAATAAGAATTTTAAGATCCACCACCGGTGACACAGCCGTTGAAGATCTCAATGGTGTCACCTTGTGCGACTCGATGCCATCTGAAAGATTGATCTTCTTCCATGACGTTTTGTTTGTAAATGAAGAAATAACCTTCCTCTGGTAAACGAAACGATCCATTACTATTTCTTATTACCTTATGCAACTCCTTCCTTAGTTCTCCCACGTTATTCAATGGATTCATCTCCAATGCTATCTTTTTCCCACATTTGGACATCACATTTACCTTCAATTTCTTATTATTATTTCCCATGCTCATACTCATCATCATCATGCTGCTACTACTGCTACTGCTTGAACTAGTACTAGAATTAATAACACCAGTAGTAGTAGTAGTAGTATTTCCAATGGACGTAGAGGTAGTACTAGTACTAGTTGTTGGTTGGTGCTGCTTAATAATTAGCTGTGGTGTCGTTGTTATAATCTCGACTTCTGATCCATCCAGCAGTTGACACTCACGCAACGTCTTATGATCATCATCATGTAATATTTCAATCCCATTTGCATACATCCTACCACCTAATTCCATTTCATTATAAATCTTGTCTTTCAGTTTCAAAACTGAATCATTCATGTCCATCTCCATCATTCTCGTTAAACCACTATTCTTCACCGCTAGTTTGATCATCATCGACTTATTTTCTTCTTCCTCTTGTTCTTGTTCTTGTTCTTGTTCTTCTGTTTTGACTATAACTTTGGGGGGATGATCGTTGGTGTTGATTTGCAGGTGAATACGTGAACGGTCAAAGATGTCGGAGTTGTGAATGTTGAGATCGTCGGGTAGGGTCGTATCTTTGAAGATGAGGGTTTGTTCATAAACAGGAATGCCATGGTATTTGGCCACCTTTTCTTTTATTTCTTTCATAGTATCAAAGTAGCCAACTTCAATGCAGAATGGCATGCCTTTGCTTGGTTCAATAAACAAATCCATCCTACCTAATTAAAACCATTTAGGATGTCAATTAATTAATATATATATATAATAATAAAGCTAGCTAGCTAGCCATTGGTCAACAGTTGCAACGGTCAAGTGAGAAGGTTTTACCTATTCAAAATTATGTAATATATTTAGGAGATGAATACGGCGGAGAGATTGCAGGGATTAAGTTTTACTCCTTCAAATTCTATTCTTTCCTTAATAATGATATATTTGGTCCCTCTTTCTTACCATTTTTATGGTTTTTGTCCCTCAAATTAGTAAGATCGTGTTTTTCTAACCAAATAAATCAATCTCTCTCACACTAACATCTTTAGAT
This sequence comes from Carthamus tinctorius, assembly GCA_001633085.1. NCBI lineage: Eukaryota > Viridiplantae > Streptophyta > Magnoliopsida > Asterales > Asteraceae > Carthamus > Carthamus tinctorius. The sequence continues at coordinate 2,676 of LUCG01270733.1, read as the reverse complement.
GGATGATGCTCGATTAACTCAATAATGTGCCCTTTACGTAAAAATGCATTTTAACCCATATCTTTTGTTTTTAAGTACATTATCAAAATTAATAATTCTTTCTTCTTTTTTTTTTATTTTAATTAGAATCCTATAGTTCTTGGTATTTTCTAAAGAAAAAAATACAAAAAATAAAAATCTACAAATACATATTTGTTTAAAATAACCACCTATTTCTCCATTAGAAATGCGAAATGCAAAATGATCCACACCGTCTGACATTTATGTGACAAGAAGTCGAGAAATGATAGTTTTTTTTTTTGAAAGGGTATCCGAGGCTTTGCCCCGACTAATCCGGCAAGGTTCACTAACATCTAACTAGTGGAATTTTCTTGATTGTTATTGTTTCTAATGATGATCTATAAATATAGGAGTTCTTCTTAGTTTCAGAATGAATATATTTATATGATAAAAGATCATATCTATAGTTTTTTTTTTGAAAATTCTCCTCTTTATTTGGTAATAAATATACTTTCGAATTTTGTGGCCACAATCTGGAAGTGCCTGGATTCGATCTTGGAATAGAAAGGTTAACAAGCCACTTTCCCCATAAGCCTTAACCAGTACGCCATAGCCTTGTAGTTGAGATGAAATGATAGTTGTACCCTTCTTTCGCTCAGAGTAGAAGAATTGCATCAACATGAGTGAAAGTAGCAAATGTGGCCTTTCTAGTTACATATTACATCCTTATAACTAATTATTTAATTTACTTTATTTTCTTAGTTTCTCATTTCTCAATTTATAGATTTTTATATTACTAAAATGAACCTCTTGCGCTATATTGTTTCTAAAGCTGTCATATACATTGCCAAAAGTAAGTGAGCAATCGGAACAGGGGCGGACCTAGCTTAGTGCATACCGTGACATGTGCCATCATTTTATTCTTTCGTTGTAGCGTAAAAGAGCCGTGAAATGTACCACCATATTAATTTATTGTGTGCCACCATATATATTTTGAAACTGTAATAAACACACAAGTTTTCAAAAAATTGCTTGCAACAAGACTCGAACTTGAGACTTTAAATTTGAAAAAAGCACTAGATGTTTAAATCAACCACTAGACCAATATAGATTTTGTGAAAATTACTTTATATATGTTTTTTATAGTCAAATTGTGCCATCATTTTGAAAAAATTTCTAGGTCCGCTCCTACACGGGAAAGGAACACCAAGTGCACCTAACAAGTCAGCTCTCATAGAATTGGAGGATGAGGTTTTTGCTACACAAAAATAGAGGCACGGTCCTTCACTTTCTACCTGTTATAATGTGGTTTGACCATAACACTCCCTTCATTAATTTAACTATTTGGATGACCAGCTTTTCTCCAATACAATGATGGAAATTTGTTGTTTGTGCAATTTCTGATGACTTCAGGTTGGCATTTGAGTTGGGACAACCGGCTTTACTGCCAAAAAGGGGAGATCAAAGAGAAAAATCGAAGACCTTGGTCGGTGACATTATGCTTTCATCCCTATGAAATTATATATAATATATATTTTTTAAAGAAAATTTGAGGAAGTAAAAAAAATAACAAAATTACATCTTGAACAATATTTAATAAAGTTAGTGACTAGGATCATTTTCAGTGCAAAATAACAATAACGAAGACCGATTTTATAGTTACCATAGTTTATATCACACCCCGCTAAAGCGGAAACACGAGGTGTCACAACGCAAAGTAGCATGACGCAAAGCATAAGGTGATAATTCACCATAACATATCAAAATCAAATCTGAAGTACACAATTCATACATCACTTAGTAGTTTTAGAGTACAAATACAACGAGGTTCAAAATACAACGGAAAGGAAACTTGATCTTGACATGCAAAATGATGAGACACACGTGCACCATAATCTTCTTACTTCGGTTCGCCTGACAAGTATGAGAGTTTAAAAGGTCAACTATCGCCATAGTTGGTGAATTCACGGGTTTAGGTACCACAATATAAACATTAGTATTACCGGAGATAATTCAAAAAGCAGAAAAAAACACATCTTTCTCAATACAAACAGATTTATCAAAATCAACAATAAAAAATTTGGCATATGGTGTTTGTCGTGCAATACTTAAACAATAGAAAAATGAGCCACTACTAACGCCTAGGATGTTTGCAGCCTCGCAAAGTCATGCATTATCGCAAACATGACAACAAACAAAACATATTGAATAATTATACACCGGGCTCGCCATCGATGCTCCCATTTGCCCCTGGGGTGACGAGGGGGTGGGGGTGTCAACCCTATAGCGCTATAAATAATTATCCCTGCTCAACCCGTGAGTTAAATCAGTAGTGTACAAAAACACGAGGACTTTTAATGCGATAATAAAACCCATTCAATCCAAGTTAAATATGCATACCATAGCCACAAAATCGTTCCACAATAAGTTTGCCAATGAACAATTGTTCCAAAACAAGTTGTTCAACCGGTAATATTGAAAACACAAGTAACATATTTTTCACCCCAAAACATTAAAATCATAAAGAGGGGCCGTGATAAGCTCACCGGGGTCTTATGATTCACAGTCCGAATTTCCCGAGATGGCAAGGTTTCTCTGATTCCGATCCTAATGATTTAAAAATATTTACTAGTGAGTTCCTTGGATTAATCTTAGAGGTTTGAATAATTATACATG
>LUCG01270727.1:0-12907 GCA_001633085.1 Carthamus tinctorius | reverse complement strand
GAATTAAAGGAGGGGACCACACTCAAAGACGCCGCGTGTCGCGCTCTCGGTTGTCCTCACGTTGACAACCAAAAAGTGGTTCACATTTCAACTTTCCTTTGTATATATATGTATATATGTATATATACAGCCACGTTGATGGTATATAGAGAGCATCAATCACCATCTCCGAGACCTGTTTACGGTGGTGGGGTTTTAGAGCGCGGAGGAGCACGGCGGTTTCCCCAATTGCCGCCGTAGAAGCATACATCATTCCTTTTTTCATCTCTCTTGCTATCATCACTCCAGTGTACGAATCGAGTGTGTGTGTGTGAGTGTCTGCATGTAAAATGGAGACGCCATCGTTAAGGGTTCGTCTGGTGTTCGAGGATCGCTCTATCCTCAGCAAAACTCAGCGATCGGAAGGGATGGACCATACCTGGTTCCTCCTCAAATCACAACAACATCGAACAATCTCCGACGTCTGTGCTCACCTTCTCCACATTTTCAAACTTGGTCGCTCTTGCCCTAATGGCATCCTCCTCTCTGTAACGCCCTTTATTTTCCTCCTCTTCTTTTATGTCCTAATGTATGATACTGAAACCCTAATTTTTAGCTACAACACAGAGCAGATAACAGCTGCATTTTATCTTTCTTTGCTGATGCTAAAATCTGTAGGTCTGTACCTTAAAGCTTCTGTTGTTAGCAACACATGCAAACAATGAAGATGTTTCAAGCGGTCATTTAAATGTATTTAACTTTGATACCGTGAAATGAACCTGATAAAAGAGCACGGGTATTCGAACCTGTAATCACTCCCCTTTGTCCAAAAAAGAGCATCAAGGATTTATGTTTTGAATTTTGTTACTCAAAATCATTCTAGTTATCTTTCTTGTTGAAAGAAATTCATTATAAGTATCGTGTTTTACTTGATAGTTTGTTAGAGTTATGTGATATTGAAGTTGAAAATCAACTCATTAGACATTAAAATGTAACTCTAATTCGTATGATTCATCTTTAGTGCCGACGAGATTTATTTATTGAACATGAGTTCTTATTCGGGCATTCTTTTTTAACATTGAATGTGAGGTTCCCATAGATGTTTTCCAGTGATTTTCGTAGCTCTTTATACTTTAATACTGTGAAAAGGTAACGGGGATGAAAACTAGGATGAAAATTCTACCCAAATTGGCCCCAGTTTTGTTGCCCTGTTATATGCTGTTCCTGTGGATATATTACTAATTTACTATTCTTCTACTTATAGGAAAGGCCTGTTATATATATCGAATGTTGAGTTGTTGCTTAAAATAAGTAAATTTCAGGGTTTGTTACTCTATTCTGGTCATATGTACCTGTTGTATGAGTAGCTGCTTTTTCTCCTTGCAGATGGATGGCTTTGTATTACCATCTTTTGAATCAACTGAAATGTTGAAAGATAAGGAAGTTATTTGGTCAGTTAGTTTTTGGTTTCATATTACCATCTTTGTGAATATGTAACTATATATTTAACAAGCAGGCATCTATTTGTTGTTTAGTGTGAGAAAGAAAGGTGGGGATGCAGTAGAGGCTGTCGATGCCGGCAATTTGCTTGACCAGGTTGAAAATGATGGGCTGGATCCTGAAGACAATGGGTTGCTACTTTTAGCAAATGACACGTCCGATAACAGAACTGGAGAATACCAAAGTGAATCTGAGGAGGTCGATGAAGAACAGTCTCAAGACGAAGCTTCACCTGAAGAAGCAGTTGCCAAGAAAAGAAAAGCCTCCATGAAACTTCAGAACTCGACGTACGTCCTATCTTGTGTACCCTTTATCTGGTTATGAGTTTATACTACAGTGAGGCCTTTCTGGTATGGAACTATATAATATATATGTGCCACTTGAGACATATATATTATTAGCAAAAGAGGATTTTGGAGGGTAAAAGGATCAGGGTCTAAATGGGAAATGTTAAAATACGTGTGAGGGAACATTTTTCAATGCTAAGTACCCTACCAGAACAAGTTGATATTGAGAATGTTTCCGAGGTTAATTAGGTTTCAAGTTGGTGCGAGGAATCTAAGTGGGTAGGTTTGTATCAGTATTTTCCAATTCTTGAAGATCTACATGAATCTTAGAATTATTTCTCTATATAGTAAAGCCACTTATCCACTATGCAAGGCATTGCGAGCAGGTCTACCTGCTACCGGAACAATAACCTTGGGGACCCCAAAAGGATGTAATAGAGCACTGGATGCATTATGATTTCTATCAACCCCTGCGCAATACTGGTATCAGTTTACTTTAAATGTCCTCTGGTTTGACTTGTGAGACCTGGGTTTCGGGAATCTGTAAACTGGGCAAGTTGGGGTTTCTTGGATATGTTTGATGTGATTTATGACATCTGATCTAAATCTCTTTAGGGTCAGAGTTGACCTTAAAATTGTGTTATTTAATGCTGAACTTAGTTGCAAGAGGTCTTTATACCTCAGGCATGCTTGGCTTATTAATCTGAAAAGTTTCTACACGTTCCTGAAGCTTGTCTAGAATACCTCCTTTGAAGGGAATCTTAACAAGAGGCAAACTAAAATGTAATCACGATCACACACATGTACCTTATGGGAATTGCTTAAGGTCTCATATTAATAAAGCCTGCTTGGTAAATGGTAAAGGTTCCTTTTTAGCATTACTCCCAGGATCTGTTTCTGTATGTGACTTGTTCGCTTTTGCCAATCACAGGAAGAAAAAACGTCGTTTGGGGGTGTTGGATGATGCCGAAGATGAGGCTGATGCAGAGGAAATTGACAATGTTAATAATGGTGCATCTTGTTCCAGGAAGATCAGCAGTAAGAAGAAGATACCAAATTGCAACAGTAAACCAAATGAGGAAACTAACAAAAGTGCTGCAAAAAGTAGTAAAAAAGTTAAATCTCCTTCCATTGTGAAACGGTAATAATGATATCATTATCATTTATGCACATATATCTTTAATCTCCTTTCCCCAACTAGGTTTAGTACTGTTTCTCAATATCAACATATGATGTTATATCTTAGTTTTGTGGTTGCGGGATGCCTCGCCTCTGTGGAGATAAAAGAGGAACACCTAAACACCCAAACAGAAAGTGAGAAAGGATGGAAATGAGATGCACTTTCTTGTGCTCTGTTTCGGTAATTTATTGTTATTTATCCATGTTTTATAGGAGTGAACAGCTTCAACAAAATATTGAAGAAGTCAATCAAGTGTCTACTGCTCCTGAGGCAAAAAAGGTTTGTAATACTGATGTACATATGATTTATGAGATTCCGTGATCACCTAATGGTCAACTAGCCTTCACTGTTTGCATGACATCCCTCTGTTGGCACTTGGCAAGATAACAGGAAAACGAATCATGTTCTGCTTGTTATGTGATTGTGATGCAAGCCTAAGGGTCATAAATCACTGCTGTTGTTTTATTTTTTCATGTCAGTGTGTGCATGTGTGTATATGTAACAATGGTGGCAAGAGTTCCAATTAAACTGTTGGTATCATTAATATTCTACCAAGCAGCAGAGCTAATGTGGTGATTCAATTTTAAAGCAAATGATGGTTTATGCTTAGTAATATGAGAACTAGAAGTAGATAGTAAACATCAGAGTTAGGTTCATAAACATATATTCAAACTTGTAAGTTGTAACCACTTACGACAATAGACTTAGCCATTATAAATGTTTGCCTTACATTAACTTGGTGGACCTAATTGTTAGATGGCTAGTAGAAGTGCTAGACGAAAAAAGGCCAAGAGACAATGGATGAAAGAAATAGCTAAAATCTCTAAGAAGAAGGTACTTGTTTAGTTAAATTTCGTAAAAGAATATGCCCAAAAAAGTCAAAGTTTCTTCTTTGGCCTCCAGACTCATTGATTTCTTGCAATCTTGAATTTGCAGCCACAGTCCTATTCAAAGCCTGAAGTAACTAAAGCTGAAAACAAAGAGGCTAGTGGTCACCCGAAGGGATTAGTAAGTAACTAATTGTGTAACAAAGTCCAAACTTCCTGCAACTCTGAAGTACCATATCCATTGACAAAATTTTCAATTCACAGCTGCACTGGAAACAAGCTGCTAAAAAGCCTGTGCATACGAATTCAACAGAACAAGATGTGGGAACTGGTGTCTTATCCATTGTAACCAGGCCAGGACATATTCGGTTTGAACCTCTTGATGAAGGTATATGATATCCTGTACCGTAAGTATGTGTACTAAATAGTCTTCTTCATCATGTTCTAGTTGCTGGCAAATAAATTAGAATTTGTTCAAATGTTTGACAGATAGGATCATCATTTGATTCCTCATTCTTGTTACTATTAGTTTCTCACTTTCTCCACCTGAACACCATTCGTAGGCCGAATAAAATGTAGTAGAAAGAGTAGGAAGCAAAGCGAGCAACTCCCACTAGGCCTCTTTTTTACTTAGCTTCAAATTCAAAATTTATTTTTTCTATGTCTGCATCAGCATGTGTATTCCACTTGACCAAAAACCAAGTTAAATGTCTGTTGTCCACTTCTTCTGTGTTTCTTTCCTTCTATTAATGAGTTAATGTGCCATCCACTGTTTTTGAGGATATAATCAGTATACTTATATCTGGTTGGTTTATTCAAAGTTTAATATGCACTAATTCTCTAACCCGAGCACAAGTGTCTTTTTATATCTTTTGCATCAGGTACGTGGTAATTATGCTTTCTTGAGAATACTGGGGTTTTCTATTAACTAAAAATCTATATTGTGGGGAGCATAATAAGTCGTTAATCACTTTGTCGTCTTTGCTTTAATTCTTTTCTTTTACACTCCATATTTCTTGCATTTATGTCTATTGATGATCACCTAAGACCATTTTCATTTGCACTTTCTACTCTTACTTTAATATGCTCCTTGGACACCAAGAAGAGTAGTGGTTTTCATATCTTCAGATGCATCTGCTGTTTTCCTTCTTCCCATATCTGAAGTAGGTAACTTAAGCATAGAAGTTTCTCTGATATAAACTACAAACTGACTTGTTGTCCTTAATAAAGATAGCAATCTTTTAATTTTATTAACCAAAAGCCAATTCTAATCTGTAGTTCTTACTCTTTCTTCTGCTCTCCCTTGGTCCCATAGACAGAGGCGTGAGAACGGAGGAAGATTGATATTAGTTTACTTTATTTCCTGCTGGAGTTGCTAATATACTATCTTCTAGTAGCATAATCGCTCTTTATCCTTGTTGTTGAATGTTCCGCTTAAAATTTACGTCAAGTCTAATTCCACAAGTAGCCGTTAAGCCGAAGTTGGACATAAAGAGACATGGTCGAACATTGACTCTTATTCTTGTTGCTTGTGATTATTTACCTACTGATTTTCCTGGGGTTGGAGTTATTTGTGTCATTGCAGAGTTCTAATTTTGATTGTCTTTGTTTTGTGCAGATCAAGCACCAAAACAGACTGGAGTATCATATGTATGTTTCTCATGCTTAAAGAAAACTCTTAATAAGCTGTGAATAATATCTCGTATTTGTAGTTAATGCATTAGCGATTTGTGGACTACAACTTGTTACATTGATTACTAATACGCTTATTGAGACCTAGGAAACAAGAAAGTAATAATAATACCAAAATACCTTACGAAAAGGTACACAAACATACCCTAAGTACTTGTTTATCTGTAAAGAGATGAAATTACCTCGACTTACACCCAAATTTTAGATATACCCAACCCCATCTACTAGATAACTGTACTTTTATTTACCGTCAAATTGTGATCATTGCATTTATTCTTTGTATTTAACTTTTGATTCACATGCAGCTTCATTCAATTGCATTTGTCTCTTTCAAAAGACATTTTATTAAACCTGATAATATTGTATATTCCCAATCAAGTGTAATATGTAGATACTATTATGTTAAATAGCTTGATTAGGAATTCTGTGATAGAGATTGAAGCACAGAATATCAATAATAAAAATACAAATCAAGGGAATTATGCTATTGACTGGAATTCATAGGATTACTAAACCAAAATCAAAAGAATCACCAAGGAATTGATAAGCCTCTTGCCCAAGCTACTGTAGCCGACTCTCTCAACAAAAAGTATTTTCTCCCATGCCTCACAACACTACCCAGCACTCTTTATTTATAGTCCTCTCTCACTAGTAACCAACTAAGTCTATCGCAGCCCTACACCTGTCATCTAATCCTCTCTCTTGTGTTGGTGGGCTCTCTTCCAGAATTGGGCTTGGGCTAGCAATTCCCTATCATTCTGTCAAGAAGCAAAACTATAGATTTGTAGGAGGATATGAACCTTTGCTTCCTAAACACATTACAGCAAATTGGGGTCTAGATTATGAAATGGAAAAGAACTATATGTACTAATCTGTTAATGCTCTTAGTCATATTTTTCTCACATTATGAGGTTTTCATTTCCTTGCATGTAAAATAGCACAACTGCACATTTCATTTCTCACTCTATGTTGTCGTACAATTTGCTAACTTTAACATGCTAGTCTTTTGGTTTTAAATTTTATTTCATTACGTGAATTCTGAGTTGTGCTTCAGGCAACTCCAATGAGAAATGGTAGTAACAGCAAGAGAAAAGGTAAAAAATGGAGTGCAGAAAAGTTCTCAGCTTCTCGGAAAAACGACGCTAAAAGAATCAATAAAGAAGCCTTTAAAATGTTGTTTACGGATGCGCAAGTACCTGTAATTGACCCAAATGATTTTGACAAGCTTCCTCCTTGTTGCTCACCAAAGGTCTCTCTCTCTCTCTCTCTGTGGCAGAGTCTCCACCCGCACACACACACAAATGCATCCTTACGTGCACGAAGAATATATGCTCGCACAGATGTTTGGTTTCTTCTGCTAGTGAGGTTGTCAGAGTTGGTTAATGGTGCACATGTATATCCTTCCTTTTATCTGAGCTTTTATAATAACCATTCAGGTTTCCAAGTTCCTACATGGAGTTCCTAAAAACCATTTCTTTCAGTGTGTTATTTGCTTACTTGACATTTGCTCCACCTCAGCATATGAAACCATAGTTCTTTTCAGCTAGTATTTTATATAATTTGCAGGAAGGCGATGTGATTGCATACCGTCTCCTTGAGCTATCTTCTGCATGGATCCCTGAATTTTCATCCTTCCGGGTAATTTTCTTCTCAGAAATAGTATACCTCAAGGCCTCTATACATACATTCGAGCCCCTGCTATATGCTCTTTCTTTTCTTTTTTTGGGTAAAAGATCTATTTACATCACAGGTTGGGAGAATATCATATTACGATGCCAAGGACATTGTTCTGATTCCAGTGCCAGAATATCCTATTGCTTCAGATAAGATTAATGAGGATGGACCCAATGACTCTCTTTATGGAGAAGATGGTACTTTAGAGGTAGTTAGAAACTTTCAGCATGCACTATCTCACTATTTCTTTCTTCTGCACTGTTATATTCTGTTTTTGTGGTCCATCCTCATTTGATTTCCAGAGTCTTGCTTGTTGAGACATTTGGCTTTGCAAGTGAAGTGCCAGTGCTTTTAATCAGTGGATGACTGTGTGAACATGTTTTCTTTATGCAGATCAACTATTCAGCTCTTGTTGATGTCCGCAATATCAAGCAATATGAGCCAGATGCTATAGAAGCGGTCAGTAATGGTGTTAATCAAACTCCCCTGAGTGATGACAAGGATGGTACAGAAAATATGGTGGCTAACGAAAACAATATAGATCTCCCTAAAGACTGCAATCCTGGTATATGTCATAACTTGTCGTTGCTTGAATACACTTGTGTCTTCCTATACTATTCATGTTACTTTAAAGTTAAACCCATTCTAGTGGCATGCACCTCCCATTTATAACTTCCGCCATGCAACTATGTTCTAGAGGAAGGATAACAAAAGCTCACCCTATAGTGACCCTCTTAAGTTCAGTGGTGCATTCAACAGACATTTATGGTTGTGGTGCAGTGTTCTTTTAAACATCACTAAGGAGGACCAAACAACCTTAAAACACCAACTAAGCAAATAGCAAGGGGATGCATATGCCAATGGACGTAAATGTGCTTCATGCTAGGTTCAACAGTTAACCTTTTAAACGAATTGCCTGTATAATGTTTCAAGTAGATACAGCGAGTGTACCAAAATTTCCGTATCTCATAGCAACTTGCCACAAACACTGTATGGTGGACTATCGGTAATATCAAAATTTTGCCAAGTTTTTCTCCTGGCTAAGTGAGGGAATCAACAGATTTAGATCACTTCTGGAATCAATGAATCATTCATGAACTTGGATCTTTGAGAGGTGCATCCGTGCGTAACATTGGCTTTTGTTAGTACTTAAAAAATGAGCATGTGAAATCTATCAGCATGTATTTTATAGTAATCCTGTGTATAGGGATCAGGTTTGAACTTTTTGTAGGAGAAAAGCTATTATGGGGAACTGTTCTCCAACCATGAATGTTAACTTGATTGCTCGATCTAAATCCACATTCTGGTTAGTGTGTAGAGTTTGCCAGCTGACTTTTGGAGGGATGGTATAGATTGCATTGGCTTAATATATGCACTTCTTTGCTAGACTTGGTTACAATTTTTCTTTATGGAGGTTTTCACAATGTTTTATTCTACACAACAATATAGAAAAAATACTTTCGGGTCCGATAATTCATGAACTTTTTGATGATTGTGTGTATTGTTTTTGTTGTAAATGCAACGACATGGTGAAATAAGATGTCATATGTACTTACATATTCTGAGTATCATATTGATTATTGGTAGGAGATGGAGAAGTAAGTCCATGGGATCAGTTCAGCAAGGGAAACTCTACAAATGCAGATATGCCTGGACCCAGTCATTCCAACATGGTAAGTACTGAAATGAACCCATGCTCATATGGTGCGGCTGGCCCAAGTGTGGCTCCAGATGCTAATAAAGCAGGGTCATCTGAACAAAAAGATGAGCAGAAGGGTAGTTCTTCAGGTGATCCATGGTTAAATGCAAGTAAACCAGCGCCATCTCAAGAGAATGGAAGTTCATTGGACGGTTGGACAGATGGAAAGATGGTAGGGCCCTCTGAGAACGATAATGGAAACGGAAGCTCCTGGGGACGGCCATGGTCCTCATTCGTAGTCTCGAGGCCTAGTCCCATGAACAATGGAAATGACTGGAATAGGGGAAGTTCTCGTGGCAATGGGCAACCATGGTCACGTGGGTTTCCAAGAGGTCGAGGTGGCCGTGGTTCTGGTTTTGGTCGTGGCGGTGACGGTGGCCGTGGTTCTGGTTTTGGTCGTGGCGGTGACGGTGGCCGTGGTGGTAGCCGTGGCCGTGGTCGTGGTCGAGGGAGAAATGCTAACTGAGGATGAGCCATGTTTGTTTCAAGATGTGGAAGTTGTGGCTATTTTGAGGTATGAGACCCACTGCCCTCTATTATCATATTTGTGTAATCTAGAAATCTATGCAACCTAATATTATTACCATTCTGGGATTTGGTTTTTAGGTTTCTCTGTACAAATGTTGATTTCTCAATGTGCGTTTGAATGACTATGTTCTTCTGCGTTAAAACTGCTAGTCTGTTTTTGATCTTTTAAGATAGAATGATACCGGCTTAAGCAGATTAAGTCACTTTAAAACAGATGAAAGTAGATTCAGATACATCCCAAAAGACGACACCTTTGGTGTTGTAAAATAACATATACAAAGGAAATGATGAAGTTGCTTCCAGTTTCTAGAAAAGGGGTTCGCTCCACTTCTCTTTCTATTAGCTCGGAAACTGTACATGATTCCACATAATGGAAAAAATTGAACCATTTTAACACATCACACAAACAGAAGAAAAACCAACATATTTCCACTGCCTGGGATGCTTAATCACCTCACATTCATCACTTATCACCTTTCTCTGCTGTGTTCTGAAATGCGAAACAGTGAAGATGCTTCCATAGTTGTTCTGGTTCTTCGCCTTCTCTTACTATCTGTTATATATGGTAGAAAGCATTTAGTAATTCAACTTGAGGATACAGAACATAGTTTTTTATAAGCTTAATGATTCAGCACATTACCTGAACAACAGAGCTTGTTGCCAGACCTTTCCTTACAAGGAAGTCACGGCCAACCATTTGCCACTGGATATAACCGTCGTTGTTATCATCGTGCCCGCTAATACGCGAGGCGTCACGCCCCACCCAAATATACAAAACGTCTGGACTTTTGGTTCCCAGACTCGGATCTTCGACACAAGTTATATACACAGATCTAGAATCGGGAATCCCCGGGTTACCCATCTCGACTTTCTCCATAGTAGGCCACTGATAAAGAACGAATTCAGCCGTTGCACTCCCTTCGGAGTGGTCGTTTTCAGCATCGAACATAGACCCTTCTTCATCATCGTCAGCTAAACTCCCATCTTCAGCATCTTCCATGGCTTCATCCTCTATGGAAAACGACCATGTTCTTACCAGGTTCCGAGGGATCTCAGCAGTCGAAGGTGAAATCTCTCTTACTCTAGAGTTTGGATTGAGATCGGGATTAGGATCTGAGGCCTCCAACCCAGAAGGGGAAGGCTGAGCTGACACAGATAAGTCGGACCAGTTAGATGATGTGGGTGAGAACGAAAAGGAATTGGAGTAGTCAGATGTTGAAGGTGAGAGGGAAGGAGACGTGTTATTATCGAATTTTCTTGAATCCTTAACAAGAAATGCAGAGAATGAGTATGCCGACAGGCATTCGGAGTTATCATCTTCGTTTCCCTTAGAATCAGTCGTCTTTACCCAATCCCGACTGGCTGAAATATCCGAGAAAGTACAAGAATCTGGAGAATCACAAGGAGATTCAAAGAATTCGACTTCTTTAGATGACGTGATCAACTCCTTCACGACCCCGGTGGCAAACTTCCTTCTCAGTCTTTCCCAGCCGCTTTGTCTAGCAGGCAAACACATCTCAGAGTCGTTCCCCGAGATTGACAAAGGCGGAACCACTCCACTGTTTGCCGCCTTGTCGAAAACCCCAAAATCTATATCGTAGTCAGTGACTTTCCTTTGACCGGGAATACCTTTATCTCCCGTAAACCGTTCTTGATCGTTCCCAAATACGTCCCAGAATTCAATCGGCTCTTTGCCTTCTCTAATTGTCAAAGCCGGGCCCGTGGCCTTCTCGTAACGGATGACCTGGGACGCTGCTAATCTTGCACTCTCGTACATTAGTAGATCACAATCCTTCCCGATCCACACATAAATAGCAGATGGAACATTCACAATGAATGCCCCACGAGAATCGAGAGCCTCCGCGTTAGGTCGAGCCAGCAGTTTCGGTACAAGGTGAAGCGGTGCATACGAGGAGTGTGGAGCCATACGGTACATCCTCAAAACCGAACTCGGGCTCACGGGAACCGCATGGACCCGTTTCTGGCACTGCAGAAGCTGGCTAGCGAAACCCATGTTGGGATTCGTCACCCCTCTTGCTGCCTTCACTTGCTGAAACGCGTCTTCGAAACTGTGCCCTTCTCGCCACATGAGGTATGCGATAACCAAAGACGTCGATCTCGATACCCCCTGGCAACAGTGCACAAAGACACGCCCGTTTCGCTCTCTGACATCCTCGAAGTAGTCGAAAACATCGTATAGGATGCTTGTAATATCCTCAGACGGGCTGTCTTGAAGCCAAAGTGTCTTGTAAACCAAATCGTTCTTGAAGTATTCGGGACACACGAAACCGACACAATTCAAAACATGGGTAATCCCGTTCTGGCGAAGAACGTCGCGATTTTTGGCGACCGCATCGCTTCCTAGAAACACATGATCGATGATCCTCGAGCATTCTTTGTCGAAAAAGGCGAGCTTATCTTTCTTGAACTCGAATTCTCTCGGGGGTTTCGGTAAGCTCTTGTCGAAATTCAACGGAAGAGCGGGCGGTCTCGGCCTGACACCGGGGGTGGTGGCGGTAACGTTCGGCCACACCCCGAGATCATCGGAACCGGCCCTCGGCCACTCCTGGGCTCTGGGCCTGGAAACCGAAAGAGGAGGCAAACATCCCCTGGCTTTGTTATTCCAAAGTGATTTAGGGTTGGCAGGAGTTGGTTTCGTGGGCGACCTGCCGGCAGCCCATGAAACCGACCGGGAGTATATTCTCCGGTTATCTCCTCCTCCGGCCTGCGGTGGCGGTGGCGGCAGCGGTTGTGCAGTCTTGTCTTGTTCTTCTTCTCCCAACATCTCAAAATTACTATCTTTTTTCTGGGGACTAAAATATTGAGAAATTGATTAAACCCATTTGAGGATGGTTCTAGGAAAGGGGAGTAAAGTGATGATGAGATTGAAAGCTTAAAAAAATGTCACCTAAAACCCTTGACTGTGTGTGAAGAAAGTGGACCGAGTAAACGACTGAGCAATCGTGGGGCATAAATGGGAAAGAAGAATTCAGAAAAAGTGGGCGGAAATGGTTGAATGAAGACTTTTTACTTATTTAGAAGAAGAAGAAGAAGTAGGAGTAGAGTAGAGTAGAGTATATAATAGGGAGGAGGGGTAAGTTTTGGATTATGTGAAAAGATTGAATTTTGCAGCAGGGGGGAAGGTGATGGTGGCCATATTTGACCAGAACTGGTCAAACTGCCAGCATCATTCTTGGCCTTGGATCCTATTTATTGGGGGACTGCTTTTGCTGGGATTTTACTCTTTCCTATTGCACACTAAAATATCTATTTCAGCAATGCAATTTTATTGTTTTATGGAGGTGGTTTCATTACTATTGTATTTTTATAGAATGAAGGTGTTTACTCACTTGAGAATTCCAAGATTTTGTGGGTTTGTGAGAACTTCTATCTTATGGTTTTGTTTTACATGATTTTTTCTTCTTATGTAACGGTGATATTTAGGCTATGTTTGGAAGGACTAGCTTATCAGCTAGCTGCTAGCTGGTAGCTGATAAGCTAGCTGTTGATTGATAAGCTTGCTAGTAGCTGATAAGCTAGC
>LUCG01270701.1:0-11791 GCA_001633085.1 Carthamus tinctorius | reverse complement strand
CGGTGTTACCGCCGGTAAGTGGGCGGCACCGATGGCATACCGCCCCGGCTGCGGATGGCCTTAGAAAAGAGAGAATTCTTTGTATTTAAATATAACTTTTTTTTTAGAATGGTTCATCTGGGCTAATCCAGACTACATCCTGGTAATATAATTAAGAGCGAAGAAATACTCCCCTGGGCATAATACCCAGTGGCCACCATTTGTGTATCCTATGGTTTGAACCCGGATGGGCTATGCCACCCTTTAGGAACTTACCACTAGGTCACAGTGTGGTGGTTTTTAAATATAACTTTATCGAGTAGATGTTCATAAGAAACTGATTCAGTTTTCAACTTTTCATCATCCACATAAAAGTCGGGCTTAACTGGTGTAAGAACTCATCCAAGGTTTTTCATCACGTTTTCTCTGAATCTTCTAAAGAATCTATGAGAGGAAAAAAAAAGTCTCATACTTCTCTATTGAGACGATTTCTAAGAATTGCTATTTATTCAAGTTAAAAAACCGTGATTCTGAAAAACAACCAAGACATGATCTGTCCAATGCCCTCTCTTACGTTGCATTCTTGAATTTGGTAAGAAAAGAAGCGAAAGGCAAGAGAAAGAAAAAAGACAAAAAGAAATTGTGTTTTTTGGGAAGAAGCGAAATTGTATTTTCGAATACTAGATATACTATAAATTTCATCAATCTTCTTAAGGGTTCTTTAACAGTTGTTGAATAGTTTGGTACAGGATGATGAAGTGGTCATAAATGATAAATTCAAAATGATTAAAATGCTCTTATGATAGTGTTAAACAAAATATGTCTGTTTTATAATTAATCAGAATGAAATTAAGACCTTATATGGTTGAGGGAGATCTATAAGACCGTCCAAAGTTCTTTTAAAACCGTCAAGAGATAAATTATTTTTTTTTGTCAAATATGATTCACCTGTTAGCAATTTATAGGTTGTCTCCTACTAAAACTGTTTGGAGATAAACAAACAACCTTTTAGTCAATGAGTTCATTGTCAAATTGATCCAACCCGAAACATGACTAACCCAAATATGAAGTAATAATCTGAAATTTAGAAAAACACGCTTGGTTGTTTTCAAAAGTTTTTCAAGAAAATGAAAGTTTTCTATTTTCTAACTTCTATCTAAATTAAAAAAAAACCCCCGACCTTCCTAGTCTTCCAGAATTTTCTAAACACGTTTTCTAATTCTCTAAAACAGAAACCGAAAACTCCATCATTTCAACCAACACATGTCTTTCAAAATCTTCATACAAGACCGGAAATGAAAACGCGATTCGATTTTTCCGAAAACGTTTTCTAGGAAAATGAAAACAATTTTCTACAACCAGTTGAATTATTAGTTTGCCCGACCCGAACCCGGCTAGCCCGACCCGTTTTCATCATCAAAGACCAGACCATTTGGAATTTAACCAACTTTTCCCCCAAATTTTGGGGGAAAAAGATGAGCTACCTACTGAAAACTCTGAAGAAGAAGGAGGAGGTGGATTCCATGATCAGAGACACCATTGATAAGCTTCTCGTCCTTCGATTCGGCAGATCTTCCGATTCCGTCTGTCTTCAACTCGATGATATCGTAAGCAGCTCAATTCAATTCAATTCTATCCAATCTAATCTTCTAGGGTTCTTATTTCTTTTACATTAATCTTCGTTTTTGTCAGTTGAATTTTTGTTGGAAACTTTTGAAATCAGAACGAGAGGTATTGAAATTCGAAAACATAGCATTAGTGGATGTTGATTAGGAGGAAATTCTGTTTTCTAGGGTTCTTATTCTTCTATTGATCTTCGTTTTTTTTTTTCGATTGAATCTTTTGGCAGTATTGAAATTCACAAGCATAGCATTAGTGGATGTTGATTAGGAGGAAAATTGGACTTTCTAGGGTTCTTATTATTCTTCCATTGATCTTCGTTTTTTCAATTGAATGTTTTGGCAGTACTGGAATTCACAATCATAGCATTATTGGATGTTGATTAGGGGGAAATTTGAATTTTCTAGGGTTCTTATTCTTCCATTGATCTTGGTACTTTCAGTTGATTTTTTTTTGGCAGTATTGAAATTCACAAGAACGGCATTAGTGGATGTTGATTAGGAGGAACTTCAATTTTCTAGGGTTCTTATCTTCCATTGATCTTTGTTTTTTCAATTGAATTTTTTTGGCAGCTTTCGAAATCGGAACGAGAGGTATCGAAATTCGCAAGCATAGCATTAGTGGATGTTGATTCAGAGGAAATTCAAGTTTATACAAAGTATTTCGACATCACACTCATCCCTTCAACGGTTTTCTTCTTCAATGCTCATCATATGAAGATGGATTCTGGGTAATCATCTCAGGGACTGTTTGTTAGCAGCTTAATGAGCTTAATGGGACTTATAGCTTATTCGGTCAGCTATACATGATTCATGATTGTTTGATAGTGGCTTAATGATATAGAATGTGGCTTATTCAGTAAGCTTTTAGGAGGGAGCTTTATGCAGAAAGCCAAGTTTTGTCCAAACCTGTCTCTCCAAATTAAAAAAAAACACACTCTTTCCATATATGAGAAAACCCTCTCGAACAAAAATCTTTTCAATCTATACAGACAAATTAATCCACACAGACAACTTTATTCATATAGGAGTTAATGGAAAACCAAACAAACAACCCCTCGGTCTTATTCGATTACTCCTATTGAGTTTGCAATTGTTAATGTAGTTGATGTAATTGTTTCCCATATTGCATTTAATTCGTTTTTGAACGTTTGTTGTTTTCACCCGATCCAGGAGTGCAGATCACACAAAGTGGGTAGGTGCATTTCACAGAAAACAGGATTTCATTGATGTTGTAGAGGTATGCTCTTGTGTTTTCGCTATTAAATTTCAATTTTACGATGTCATAAAGCACATTTTCAGAACTTTTTAGCAAATTTTCGTTTACGTACTCGTGCTAATTTGTTCCATTTACTCAATTTTGCACAAGCTGTGGGTTTTCATGAAGACAACTTACTCTACTCTTTGGGATAGAGGGGGTAGAGGTCAGGTCTGCGTACATCCCACCTCCGAGTGGGGCATACTGATTTTCTTTGATGTGGTTTTATGGTCTTCAAAGAAACACCGCTCTACTCTTTGGGGTAGAGGTCAAGGTCTGTGTACATCCCATCCTGTAGACCCTACCTTCACGTGGAAAATACTATGTTTGGTTTGGTTTGGTTTTACGTTCTTCATTAAAACGCCGCTCTACTCTTTACGGTAGAGGAGGTCAGGTTTGTGTACATCCTACCGTAGAACCCAACTTCACATGGGAAATACTGGGTTTGTCTGGTTTTATATTCTATTTGCAGAAATTCAGGTCACATCTGGTTTGTAGGATTGGGTAGGCATTGAAAGAAAGGATTTGGGATTCAATTTCATTCCAATCCTATGTTTGCCTTGAAGGATTGATTGGATTTGAAATCCCATAAACATGGGATTTAGAAGTCCCATGTGGGCTGTTATAAGGTATCGTTATTGATATGTGGCCTACTTTTGTGTTGCAGGAAATATTTAGAGGGGCCATGAAAGGCAAGTTGATAGTGAATTGCCCACTTCCTCCCGAGAGAATACCAAAGTTCCAATTATTATATAAAGACATGTGAAGGTGAATCTACTCTATTCGATAGCGATCCTCGAGAGGATCAGGGTAGGGTTAGTTAGCCAACAGATAGGCCTCTGAGCCCTGAGTAGGGTTGTTAACAAGCCAAGTTGAGTCAGGTTGCAAGTGAGGTTGCAGGTTATTAATAGCTTTTTCACAGTAGGACTTGAACTCGAGCTTGAATAGTTTTCAATGTTCGAGCTCAAGCTTGATACTCGTTTATGGGCTTATTTCGTTCACTTATTGGCTCAACCTATGATTTGTGAATATATGAACATGTTTGGCTCGAAAAAGTGTATGCTCGACTCGATTCAGAAATTTCGATCAAGCTCTGGAACGGGTTGAGTCGAATATTGGTGTTGTGTATCTCGGCTCGTGAAGTTAAACAAGTGTTAGTGTGTGTTAGATATCGACTTGAGTTTCGACAATTATTAAGCTTGAGCTCTAGTAGCTTGTTAAAAGCTTGACTTGTTGACACCCGTAGCCTTAAGTTTGACTAGGGGTGTGTTGGTCTTTTGTACCTTTTTTGTTATGTTTTCTTGCACTTGCTCTATTATGTTGCTTAATTCCAACTCTCTTCTCAAAATTTATCATGGTATGTTTTCAAGTTCTTCGTTGTTGGATGTTCTATTATTACTTCTCGCGAACCTTGCACAAGCTGAGGGTCTTCATGTAAACAACCGTTCTATTCTTCTAGGTAGAGGTCAGCTCTTCATACATTTCACAAAAAACAATTGTTTCTCTTCTGGGTAGAGATCAGGTCTGCATACATTTCACAAAACAACTGTTTTACTCTTCTGGGTAGAGGTCAAGTCTGCATGTATTCCACAGAAACAACTGTTTTACTCTTCTAGGTAGAGTGAGGTCTGCATACGTGTTATGCCACAAATAGTTTTTCATAAGTACCATGTTGGTTCACGTAGTTAAAAGTGGTGCCAATGTTAAAATTTCCGATTTGAGGTTACCCATATGTTCACGTCATGACGTTCGTTTTAAAAAAGTTGAAACATTAGCAAGGTTTTCAAAAAGTTGAAACATTAACAACCACTAATCCGTGCGACCATTTTTTGTGAAATTGAAACGTTGCAAACAAACTTGTCTGTCATTTTTAATGAAATATAGTTTTTTTACAGTTTAACTGTTGTTTTTACTTTATATTATGTTGATTACTTTTTGACCTATCTTGGAAATTTTTCCGGATCTACCTGATATTTGCAACATGGGTTCAAGTATGTGTGCATAATTATTCATATTTGTTCAAACATATCACAAGTGAATCACAATGGTTGTGACCTAGTGGTTGAGGCTCAAAGGATGAGGTGGAATATCCCATCGGTCAAGGGTTCAATTTCAGGCGCCTATAACAATTGAGTTTATCACGGGCTAATGTCTTACAGCTCTAATTTATCAGGATTAGTCTAGCCATAGCACAAGACACCCTTTAAAAAAATCACATCACGAGTGAAAATCATGAATTTGTATTATAACATGGTTTATCCATGATTACACTAAACTGAAAACTATATCGAAAATTATTTCCAAATTGCAAGGAGTTCCTACATCTCAAACCGCTATGGAAAGGTCCAATGTTCGGCATAATTGTTATGTTTGATTATTTGAACGTTGTATGCGCCATTTGCTCAATCTCCTCTTTCAAACACTGCTGCGGCCCCCATTCCGGAACCTGTAACATTAATATGTTCTAATGTTATGCTTGGCAAACTAGTGGTTGACTGGTAAACTGATTATGTTTAGTAAGAAACAACAGATAAGATAGATATCAATGCCAACGTTACCTAAATGGCCAGGTTGGAAAAATATGTGACATAAATGGAAAAATGGTCGGTGAAACTTATTTAAACGCTATTCAAAGGAGTTAAAAAAAAACTAGTTTAGATTGTCTCCAAACGATTCTCTATAATTTCTCTAAAATAGAAAAACCAACATTAAAATCTTCAAAAAGAAAATACACTCTAACTCCAACAACTTTTTCATTTTAAAAGGTATAACATTAATTATATTTATTGAAATATTTGATAATAATAGCAAATCTTAAGAGTGAATAAAAAAATAATCTCTTTACATTTAAGTTTTAGAGAATTCACTAAACTAGTTTTATCTTGTTTTCTCTAGTTTAGATAATATAGAAAATCTGTTGGAACAAAATAAAGAACAAAATCTCCATTTTATCTAATTTAGAGAATTTGTTGGAGATGCTTATAAGCTAGTTTTTGGCTAACCAAGTAGGTTTTTTTTCCCAATAATCTCGAAAAATAAGTTAGCTTATTTTTGTCAAAAGTAGCTAAGATTTTTGCCAACCGAAGATGCACACTTGTGAGTATGAACAAAGTAATAAGGTAAGACGAACCTATGCACATAGAAACAACACCAAAACGGCTATCTTTCCCACGGCGCTTCATCTCGTGAAGTAAAGTTGCGACACAACGAGCTCCTAAGATTTGAAAGATCACGGGGTTTGTGAATGAACAGAGATGGAAAGCAGAACGAAAAAACTTCTAAACAAACAAATACGAAAAAGGGTAGTTTCGGAATATAGTTAAGTTACCTGTAGCTCCCAATGGATGCCCAATAGCCATGGCTCCTCCATTAACATTCACATTTTGAGGATCAAGTTGTAGCTTCTTGCTACAATATACAAACTGGGATGCAAAAGCCTATATAAACATAATAAACGAAGAGTCATTGGCTCAACAGTATCCAGATTACCGGTAGAACCGAGCCTTCCACAAAATCAAAGGGTTCAAATCTCAACAAAGGTGAGGTGTTGTGCATGCGTATTTTCATATTTAAATATTTGTGGAGGTTTAAATAAAAGGGTTGGGTTACTTAAGGTGAGAAGCGTAAGAAGGGATGTGTCTTAATAGAAGATCAAAAGAATTAAGGTGCACCGAGATGCACCAGATCAATTCTCTTGAAAAGCATAATTCATGGGTGGGGTGAGATTAAAAGTGATGAAGGGTCCATATCCCTTCTTACGCTTCTCATTTTAACCTTCTTCTCAGACGATCCTTTGGCTTAAATAAAAAGGCTAAATATCATAAGAAAGTAAGAAGAGAAGGTTCATATGTGAATTGTTGAAAATAAACCATTTGGAGATGCATATGTAAGCCCATATGAACAATCTGTAAGACTATAATGTCCATTCACATATGCATCTTCAAATAGATTTTTTCCAGATTTTTTCAATGATTCACATATGAACCTTCTCACAGCCTTCCTATCTTACCTTTTCACGATATTTAACCTTCTTATTTAAACCAACCCTGTAAACATAATGAAAATACCAGTTGGCAAAGGTGTGGGATGGCTTTGCCCCCTCATATTGCTATTCTCGGATGTGGGTCCGTGTGGAGCGAGTTCGGGTTGCCAGTAATCAACTTTTACCCCAAATATTGATAATAACTTTACGAGGCAGATAGATGATCTCAACTCAAAATTACCAACAATAGGATGGATATTGTTCTAATTTTTGTAAGATATGAGTAAGTGAAACCCGATACCTCATTTATTTCGAAAAGATCGATGTTATCGAGCTCGAGCCCTGCCGACTTCACGGCAACCGGAATGGCAACCGCAGGACCTATGCCCATAACAGCAGGATCCACACCAACAACCTCAAAACTCCTGTATAAATTATTATTATAAATGTGTACATAACGAGAACCATATACCAACCTATAAAAGACATATAGCTCATTATACAATTTAATTAACTTGACAACTTTACCCTTATGATAAACAGAGTAAGGAATTTCCATTTCATCTTTAAGGATAAAATTCAAAAGAAGACACTTTTTAAAAAGAAGACTTATTTTGGGATAACTAAAGTAGAAATATGACACTTATTTTGGAACAGGGTTCTGTATAAGACCATCCACAGTGGTCTTGACTCTTGTCAATGGTACCAGTTGACACATCAGCGCCACATCAGCTTTCCACTATCTCACCAACACCTTACCAGTCCTTACCAATTCAACCACAGTGGTCTTGACTCTATACCAATCTAAATAATTAANGGGGGGGGTGGGGTGGGTCGTCTTAAGAGAGCGGCACACCCGTGCCGTTTTTGTTTCTTGCCGACGAACCTCAGCGGTGTTGCCAAGGGTACCGCTCGGTACCGACACCATACCGAGGCCCCATGCTGATCGGCTGTGGATGGCCTTAGTGAATCAAACTACTTTTGAAGTTCAAAAGGTCAAACATACCTGAATACACCAAGAATTGGAAGACCCTTCTTTAGAGCCAAACTTCTTTTCATAAGGAGGACTGCAGCAGCACCATCAGTAATTTGACTTGCAGTCCCTACTCGAAAAAAAAAATCATTAGGGTTGTATGAGTTGAAATTTTGAACTCGTATAACACGATTGTCATCGGGTTTTTTTCTTGCTGGCAAAGAATCATGTAAGAAGTTGAGTTAACAGTAAGAAGCGTGAGAAGTGGATCTGAACCCTTGATCACTTTAAATCTCATACCCTCCCATGAACCGCGCTTTAGAAGGGAACTGATCAAATGCATCTCATCCTAATATATATCCATTTTCATTCAGTAGTTAATAACTACTTCTCATATTAACCTCAACTTCTCACAAAACCGAACCTTTTTCTTGTATGCATGTATGTATGATATAAAACCAAACCAAACAAAACTGATCCAGTAAATCACAGTTGCAAGTAAGGTCCGGGGCTTAAGATGTACGCATATCTGGCCTCTACCTTAAAAAAGTAAAGCAGTTGTTTACATGTGAAAGAGTGTGAGCTAAAAAAGGTAGGAGTGTATGTATATAATATCTAAACCATATATACCTGCTGTTGTTGTACCATCCTTTTTGAATGATGGCTTCAGTTTTGCTAGATCGGCAATGTTCGTGTTTGGCCTAATACCATCGTCTACAGATATCGTAACCAGCTTTTCCACTCCGGTTTTCGGGTCCACAATCTACAGGGGGAAAATCGATGCGGTTTTTCAAGGTCAAATTTGAGTATGTGAACTTCAAATAGATGTGAATTATGTAACATTTTATGAGAAAATTTTGATAACTAGATCAAATATAATACAACCTACTGTCTCAAATTAAAAATCCACAATGAGAAAAATACAATTTTAGAAATGTCCAACTATTAGACTTTGTAATTAACTAAATGTCAATTCTATTCTTTCGGGGTAATGAATTTCTCCATCTCATAATTAAGGGTATAATTGGAAAGTAGGAGCTTGTTTTTAAAACTTAAGAGTAGGCACTTATTTTAGGACAAAGTAAAGTATAAGTGGATACTTATTTTGGGACAAATAAGTGTTATTGTTGAATTTGTAACAATTTGCATATTAATTTTCAATATAAGCGGTAACGGTTTCACCTAGAAGGTTAAAATGTTTACCTTGGTATGAACAGGAACAATCTCATCTTTGAACTTCCCAGATGAAGTTGCTAAAGCAGCACGCTTATGAGACTCGACCTATTAAAAACATGGATCTTACAGAGTTAAAGTCATATCGATTACCACCATAAATTCGGTAAAGAAGAAAACAAACCAAAGGATCATTGCCCAACAATGTGTGTGAGTTTAGCCGTATCGTATGTATGCATATATATGTGGTTAGATATATGCGGTTAGGTTCAGGTAAAAACCACAAAAAAATGTTGTTAACTATTCAACTGGACAGTATATGCACAAGTGCACACAAGTAATTTGTAACATGCACACATGCATTCAGTTATTTTACACACATATACATATCATCCAAATGAACAACTACCAAGGTGTTTATCAGTTTTTCATTTTTCTATATATACACACACACACACACAATTCAGAAAACAAAGAGCAAATTAGTTGACTCTTAAAAGTCAAAACTCACCGCAGCCCAATCTTGTTCTTCCCTCGTGACACCAAAACGCTCGGCCACATTTTCAGATGTGATTCCCATGGGAAGAAGGCAGTCTCTAGCTTGTGCAAATTTGTCAACCTGTTAACATATTGATAGCTAGTTATATATAACAATTCCTCGAAAAAATGTTTCAAGGCCCGTCTGGTTTACAAGATTTGGTAGAATTTGGAACTGAATTCCGTTCAAAATTCAAATCCCCTCGTTTGGTTTAAATGGAAGTCGGAAATTCAAATTCACAAATATTAGAATTCAAAATCCTACAGGACAGTTGGTTACTTCAAGGGATTTGTTTGTAATAATATTTAAAAATATGTTAAAAAATACCCGTTTTGTAATAATCAAATAATAATAAAAAAGTAATTTAATTATTTTTATAACTATTACAGTTAGATTTATCTATAAAGAATGAAAATCAATTCAATTTTGAATCCTACAAACCAAAATTCCAAATATTTTCACGAAATTCAAATCCCTCAAAAACATTTCGTCAAACCACAAACCCGTTATAAAAAACATAAGATTGGTTTTTAACTAACCTTTGGGTTGACTTTGGAAATAGGCCCAATTGAGTCAATACTCATTGATTCTACTCCAGCACCAATGCCTACATGAAAGAAGATGATGAACATTGAAGAACATGTGATACATACATATAGAGATTATAATATATAAATTGAAAACTTAACCAATAAGAGAATTATATAACAATGTTGCTGATTGCTTTACCGATGTCATAAAATCCTGCTTTTATATAAGCAGCTACATCTGCAACTGCCTGGAGGCCAGATGAACATTGCCTGTTCACTGTTCTTATGGGCACCTTATCTGAAACAAAACCCCGAAAATATAAATTAATAAAGACACCGTAAGAAGCACTTAAGAGCATCTGCAACAACAGCTTCTCCAAAATGGAGATTTTGAGGATGTTTTGCTCCAACTGGTTCCTCAAAACCTTCTCCAAAATAGAGAAAGTATGAGAGATGATGAAAATCTCTAAATTTGAAGATATCTTCAAAAATGATTGCTATGAGAAAAATTATTTCTGTTAATTATACCAATGAGATTGCTTTAAATTAAACATTTAGGAGAGGGAAATAATGTTTAATGAGTTGTATTGAATATTTTAATAATATAATTAATTGTTCAATCTCTAAAATAGAAAACCTGTTGGACTAAAATACAGAACCTATTGGAGATAAAAGTGATTTTTTTGGAGATTTTGATTTTTTACTTTTCATTTTGGAGAAGCTATTGGAGATGCTCTAAGAAGAGAAGTGAGGTTGCAACATATACATAGTTCCAAGTCTAGCCGATGAGGATTTTTAATACACCTTTAATACACCCCTCCAATAGAGGCTAAACGAGCACAGATTGCCCTAGAGTAGTAGAATATGCCTCTAATACCATGTAAGAATACATGGAAGCAGTGGGACCCCCACATTTGCTCTCCAAAAGAGAAAAAAGCCCTTAAGAAGAGAAAAAAGGTTGCGTATATGGCGAGAGTGCCGTATTTTAGTGCGGTGGGATCTTTGATATATGCCATGATATGTACCCGACCGGATCTCGCTTATGCAGTTTCTATGGTTAGCAGATATATGGCCAACCCGGGTAAAGAGCATTGGAAAGTTGTCCAATGGATCTTTCGTTATTTGAAGGGAACAACAGATTTGTGTTTGCATTTCGGGAGAAATTCTTCGGGGGTACTTGGATATGTAGATTCCGATCACGGAAAGGATATTGATAATAGAAGATCCGTTACTGGTTACGTGTTTACTTTTGATGGGTGTGCCATTAGTTGGAGGGCACACTTGCAACCCACCGTCGCTTTGTCCACAACGGAAGCAGAGTATATGGCAGTTAGCGAAGCCGTGAAAGAAGATGCCTGGCTCAAAGGATTTTTTGGTGAGCTATGGGAGCATTTAAAGGTTGAAGAGGTTTTCTGCGACAATCAAGGCGCAGTTCTTTTGACCAAGGATTGGATGTTTCATGATAGGACGAAGCATATCGATATTCGTCACCATTATATCCGAGAGGTAGCAGTGAGAGGTGATCTCAAGGTCGTGAAGATAAGTACAGACGATAACGCAACGGATATGCTAACGAAGCTGCTTCTGGTTGCCAAGTTCAAATTGTGTTTGGACTTGGTTGGTGTTGATAGACAGGGTTGATGCCCTTCGGGGCGCACCGGTGGAGGACCAGTTTCGCTACTGGTTTTGAATTGTCGGGACTTGATCACTTTGGTGTCACTTGCTTACGGGTGATTGTT
>LUCG01270669.1:0-10552 GCA_001633085.1 Carthamus tinctorius | reverse complement strand
TATATATTAGTTGAAACTATAGTACGCACATGATCGGTTCTAGCAAGATCGTTTACCCATCCACCATTTGGCCTATGATGCATATCACGCCAATTATCTAATGGACCTTGCAATTCTTCTGTTTCCGGGTTTTGCTGCAACAAAAAGAAAATTAAATACGTTTAGAAGAATTATAAAACCACTGATACATTCTAAAATAGTACACAAGTTTAACTTCTTTTTACCTTGTTATACCGGTAGGCAATATATGATTTGGTTCCGTGGAGACTCGGATACCTGGCTTTTTTCCTATTTCGCGCATTTGTGATTGAGCGGGTTTTATATTTCGGATCGCAGAAAAGGTCCACCATCTTATTCCATTCTTCACGTCCCAAGTGCCCCGGTGGATTTCTCCTAGCATTTGCAACATTTTTATACCCACCAACTCGTCCAAAATATTTCTTTAATTTGCCCTTCCTATTTCTATAAAGATCTTGGCATTCTCTCTCGATGCCAGTTAGAATCTTGGGCCATTCGGGAACAGTCGGATCAAGGATGAAATATCCCTTTTTAAAACAAAGCTGTCAGAAATCGTGTAAAATTTATAACGAATTAAATAATTAATATAATATTTACCCTAAGTCTTCTAAGTATTAACGCTTTGAACTCTGAGGGAACATCATTCCAGCTTCGATGATGTAAAGAGGCGCCATGGCCAATCATATTTCCGATGTAACTTGTGAACATACTCCCATATTTTCCAACCGCTTTGTACGTGTCCTCTTTCACATCAAACTTGATTGGCAACGGCCTCTTTCCGTTAGCCTCGAAAGCAATGTCTAAATTTTTGCTTGTACT
This sequence comes from Carthamus tinctorius, assembly GCA_001633085.1. Lineage (NCBI taxonomy): Eukaryota > Viridiplantae > Streptophyta > Magnoliopsida > Asterales > Asteraceae > Carthamus > Carthamus tinctorius. The sequence continues at coordinate 9,715 of LUCG01270669.1, read as the reverse complement.
CATCCCTCGCCTCTTTTTTTGTTTGGCTACAAACAAATTCATATGTTTAGTAAAAGAAAATTAGAAGATAACACATTCAAATGTTTAAAAGAAACCCGAGAAAGTGATTACATGTTGACTCGCATATTGTCGCTACTCTATTCGGACGACGAGGAGGATCACCCCCCGCGTCTCCACCATGTCCTCGAGCAACGGCTGCACACATAGCTATGTCTGACAAAAACTATAGAACGACAAAAACTGTATGTATGAGGCTGATACCTTAAGAGTTTATTAGACATATAACACAGAAATCTTACCCAGGCTAATCAATTTACATGTACCTCAAGAACAAGTTGTTCATGGTGATTTCAGACATATAACACATAAATTGAAATAATGTCATGAATGTATGCTTATGCTGTAATCTAGCTGCCAGTCTATAGGATTCACAAAATAATGTCATCACCTCATCTTATGCATGCAAGGTCTCAAACCCAGTACGTTAGTCACTATAACATTACAGCCGAGTTGGAATATGTATTTTCTAACTTGAAGATAGTAGAACAGTTGCTAACTAGGGGATTTTGCATTCCTATAAAAAAGTGGAGAATTACTACTCTGTCCTTTTTCAGATAAATGCACACAACATGACCAATTGAATTCAGATCATTGTGGGGCAACCAAGGAGCTCAAATTGGATCTAAAGTTCTTAAGACAATTTTCAGTCTAACATTTGCACTCAGAAGAAGGCACGGACCATTAATTTTGGCAATACAAATGAACTGAACCTACTTCATAAGCTGGCTAGGTAAGATTCCCATACCGGAAAGTTGTCAACCAATTATACAAGACTCAAAATGAAAATCCCATATTGATCAAATAGTGCTTGGTGCTAGATTCAAAAGAACCAATATAACACCATTCACAAAGTAATCTAAGTTGTTATTAAATGACAAAAACTAGTAGCGTTCAAGTAAGACAAAATAAACTTGTAATTCTAAAATGTAACACCATCCAATTCTACATTTTTCAGCATAAATAGACTTGACAATAGTAATACAACAACAGCATGACAGCATTGCTAGTGTGTCAAACAAATGTCATGAACGTAAAACAAGCAGTTAATACAATCAGAGTACATAATATTAGGGGGACAGGTAGAATTTGAAACTCACGTTTTCAAGGATGCTGCAGTTTTCTTGTATTCCAAGAACTCTGAATATAACCAGGCTATACAAACTGGGATGATTCCAAGTAAAAACGAGACCTGCAATTGCAAAAGCAGAGCATGGAAACATAAATATTCAAGAAACAAAGTCACTTAATGGTGCATGTATTATTGTTATTATTTTTACCAAGGGGCAAGGGGGATTGGATTTGGGGATATAATCAATATTGAGTATACATCAACTCTAACTCAGGTGCTTGTAATGAATATGAAAAATGCTGCACAAAGGAGTCATTCTATATTCACAATAAAATGTCAACTCAAATTAAGTCCACTAAACTTATATATATGATTCTATTTTAAATGAAATGTTTTAAAAATGAACACTTGCAGCAGAGACCTGGTATGATTTCCCTTACTTGAAGGTCAAAGAATATGGTTGTCACTTAGCACTAGAGTTGACAGAAATAGCATCAATATATTTTACATCACCCATCAAAGTTATAACACCATTCACAAAGTAATCAAAGTAAATTTTGTAGATTTTAGAAATGATGTTTTATTATTTGTTATCATAAACTTAAGCATAGCTAATTAGTTTGGTCAATCATATCTAGCTTAATATACACACACAAAAATTATACATGCAGAAAATACAGTGCAGAAAATAAACATACAAAAAATACACAAATACAGATATGATGCTTAATTTTACCATCTGCAGCTATGACAAACTACTGGAATCCTGTTTGGCAGAGTCAAAGAACAAAGAGGTGTTGAATATGAGAATACCTGAATACGTAGAGAGCCTAGAAGACCTTTTACTAAAAATCACACGGGGAGCATCTATAATCTGTAAATACCATCTGCAAATCAGCAATTAAATATGAGTAAAAGACGAAAAATCAATTTTAGGATGAATTAACTCCCAACATTTTTTGTTGCAAACAAATAATTTAGTGCTTGCAAAAATAAGCAAGAACATTACAACTAGCAAAAATGAGCAATTTAGCCTAAGTGATAAAATGAATCAAGTATTTCAATATGTAATGAATTAAAAACACTAACTAATTAAATCCATAACTTGTAAACATATATAACTAAAATTTCAATATACCATTTGCATCGAAACAAAACAACCGAGTAACCTTTCAAGTAATGTAACTCTAAAATCTCCTCAAGTTGACCATAAAATGTAAAACCATCTATTCCTGGTACCGCGACACCGCTATTTTGAGTGGTGCGTTGGATATCACGACTATGTACCACGAATCTTACACCATTGACTATGCAAGCACTGTAAGAACGTGCATTGAACTCTGAACCATGTGCCAAAGATAGCAGCTCTTCAGTACACTCGGGAGATCCTTCTTCTCTTAAACGACACATCTATAAAAAAAAGGATAAGTTTAAGTAATGATCCTTGTTTAAAATTCTAATATAAATGATATTTTTACCTTCCTATAAAACCATCGAGGAAATTCTTCCTTAAGATTACCTCCTTGCACTTCAAAATTAAATTGACTGTATGTTCAAAAAAAATTCTACATATTAGACTTAATATAACAAAACCCAAAATTTATCTGAAGGAGGTTGGAGATACTTACTCCACGTAAATTTGAATTTCGGGGCAGTTGTATAGTATGAACCACTCGGCAGTTTTTCGAACCGCTAATTCGAGAGATATGATTTTTGAGGCACTTGTTGGTCGACATTGCGATTCAAACACTGACAACTGCCTTTTCGGAATGACAACATCCACATTCCTATCATGGCGATTAAACTTAGTTTGTACACCTTGAAGATACATGGAGCAAAATGTCAAAGCTTCGTCCGCAACATAGCCTTCCGCTATTGAACCTTCCGGCTTAGCTTTGTTTCTGACATAATTTTTCAATTTCTTCATATATCTTTCGAAAGGATACATCCACCGCATATAAACCGGTCCTCCAAGAATAGCCTCATCTGGTAAATGCATAACCAAATGAATCATTATATCAAAAAAGGCCGGAGGAAATATTAGTTCCAATTTACACAAGATCATAATCAATTGATCTTCTGCCTTCTTCATATCTTCCACTATCAAAGTTCGAGCGCAAATTTGTTTGAAGAAGGTGCAAAGTTCGATGATCGGGGACGAGATATTTGCATCAAGGTACCCGTGAACACCTACGGGAAGCAATCGTTGCATAAGAATGTGACAATCGTGAGACTTCAACCCCGTAATGTTGGTATCATTATCAATCACCTTCTTCTTGAAGTTCGATCCAAATCCATCCGGTAACTTCACTCCTCTTATGAATTGACAAAACCGCCGTCTATCATCTGTTGTGAATGAGTATTTAGGATGTGGTTTAAAAACCTTATTTTCCTTCTCTTGAAGCCACAACTCTTTCCGAATACCCCACTCTTTCAAGTCAACTCTTGCATTGGTAGTGTCTTTGGATTTATCATTCATCAATAAAGTACCCAACAAACTTTCACAAATATTTTTCTCCACATGCATAACATCCAAATTATGTTTTAGCTCAATAGAAGACCAATACTCAAGCTCGAAGAAGATACTACGTTTGGTCCAATTCAACTCTTTTGGATCACGTTTTCTTTTCACGCCTCCAAACCTTGGATGTTTTCCCGAAGTACGAATGGGAACATGAGCTAATTGCTTCAATATAGCCGCACCATTAAATCGTCTAGGAGGACCCCTTTTCTCAGGTTTACCATCAAACAACTTACTTTTCCTCCAACGATGGTTAGAGGGTAAGAATCTTCTATGACCAACATAAGATGTCTTCCCAAGTACTCGACATGAAGGAGTGTCTTCGTTGCAAGTAGGACATGCTTTATATCCTTGACCACTCCAACCAGATAAACTACTACGAGCAGGAAAATCGTTAATGGTCCATAATAGTGCGGCACGCATTGTAAAGACGGTATTTGTTACTACATCTCTCGTTTGAACTCCTTCAGCCCACAACATTTTCAGTTCGTCCACCAAAGGCCTCAAAAAGACATCCATGTCCTTCCCAGGAGACTTGGGGCCTGGAATTAACAAAGTCAACATGAAAGAAGACTCTTTCATACATAACCACGGAGGTGTGTTGTATGTTGTCAATATAACCGGCCACATGCTGTAAGATAGACTCAGATTACCGTATGGATTAAAACCATCTGCAGCCAATCCTAAACGAATGTTTCTAGGTTCCGCAGCAAACTCTGGATATCTTGTATCAAAATCTTTCCATGCACTCCCATCAACTGGATGTCGCATGGTACCAACTTCTGTTGATCGTCCAGTAGAATGCCAAGTCATATCCTTTGCAGTATGTCTGGAACCATAGAGACGTTTAAGCCTGGGAGTCAAAGGAAAATAACACAACACTTTATGGGCAACTTTTTTCCCCTTTGTGTTTCTATCAACCCATCTACTTTCACCACAAACTGGACAATTATGCTTTGATTCATTCTCCTTCCAAAATAGACAGCAATCATTTTTGCAAACATGGATCGACTCATACCCTAACCCTATCTTTCTTAATCTTTTCTTAGCTTCATAGTGTGAAGTTGGAATTTTATTTTCTTTCGGGAACGCAAATTGCAGTAACTCTAAAAGTTGGTCAAATGAACTATTAGTCCATTTATTCATAACCTTCATATGCAACAATTTTGCTAAAAAGTTCAAAGAAGACAACCAAGTACAGCCTGGGTATAACTCAGTTTCGACCTCCTCAAACAATTCAACAAAGTCCTCTACACCAAGTCCACCTCCATTCGTTGCTCCTTCATCTTCATCTTCATCATTAGTAATTTCCTCCCCAACAATGTCATTAATAACATCAAGCATCTCATCTGTTGGTTGAGCAACATTGGCTACAGCGGGAGAAGGAGTATCTACTTCACCATGATAAACCCACTTCGTATATGAAGCTTGAAACCCATAACTATGAATGTGAGCCTCGATCATATCTGGCGTATGACGCCTAAAGTTCAAACATTTTTTGCATGGACATCTCGCTTTGCCATCACTATTGACATATCTCTTTGCTATCTCGATAAAGGCTCGAAGACCGGTCCAAAACTCATCAGAGTTACGACGTCTACATGTCGTCCAACTCTTATCAATCGTCATAATGTACTGCTTCATCACCATATAGTTAGACTTTGTGTTGGATAAGAAAATAAAGCAAACAAACATGGTAATAATCTACATACCAAAACAAAAAGTGAAAGAAAGAAAAAATGGTTGTGATCTGTTATGAGGCTGCAAATCTGTGTAAATCTTATACGGGGCTGCAAATCTGTGTATAATAGGCGTGAAAAAACAAAATGTGCAAAAAACAGATTTTAAACTCCAAGTCATCAAAATAGGGAAACTAGAATTATTGAGTTTGCTTATTATCATTGTCGCTGTACATGCAAATGGATAACCTTAAAATAATAGGCAAAACGCATGACACAACTTTAATATGATTCACGCTAGATCTATATAACTTATAATCATGTATACCTAACTGAATAAGCTATAAGTCCCATTAAGCTCATTAAGCCAATGTCAAACAATCATGTATAGCTGACTGAATAAGCTCTAAAGGCCCATTAAGCTTATTAAGCTGCTAACAAATATTGAGGCCTAAAAATCCATAACAATTAGAATGACAAGCATTTGTTTGATAAGGATAAACAGATAACTACAAGAATTACACATAATTATAAAGATAAACTCGCCTTGACGACTGATGAAACAAAAAAGCATAAGTTTGTTTTAGTTGCAAAATATAAAATAATTATCCTATATATGAAACTACCTGATCATATTATCATTTGCTCAAATTTCTTTTCTGACATATACATTGCATATTCTACTCTTCCAGATAAAGATAAAGACAGGGAATTGGGAGATGCATATACAAAAATCAAAGCATTAAAGTATAAAGAGCACCTTAAAGAGAAGGCGGTGGAAGAGGTGCTGCTACTCTTTTCTTGTAGTCTGTCAATTACAGTAGGTATGAACTGGAAATTAGAGTTAACAAAGTCAGTGTTCTATGACTAAACAAAATAGTAGGAAGACCCAAAGTTTAACAAGACTCTGCATAGTAGAGAATATTAAATACTAATTCCCTACCCTGCTTCTTGCCATCATCCACCTGAGACATTGCTCCCCTATTCCCTAGTGATAGGTGGCATATAATTCATCTAATATACAATTAGAAAATAAAGACCATTGAATTGCTTCTTATAGGTTGAATTGAATAAGTAGAATCCTTATAAAATAAGCAGCAAACAAAGCAATCACAAAGGGGACCACCCTACTCTATTCCAAGTTTTAATTAATGTGATCAAACTAGATATCTTTAGAATCCAAAAACATCATTTTTCTTCACTTTCTCAAGATCACAAAGGTAGCAAAGCTTTTAGGCAACATAAATAAATCTATTTTCTTTTCTCAGATAATAAAATATAAGCAATGCAGGGGCAAATAAACATAAATAAATCTATTTTCTTTTCTTAGTGACATTATATCAAACACTTGGTGTGCACTAACCGTCAGCTTTCGAACCGTAACAAAACTGATCTTAATCTTCTTCCGGTACTCCAAATCCGCCAGCAACTTCTTCAAATCCGATCTCGTCTCCCGACTAAGCTGATGTCAAACAAACACAAATTTGTTCTATAAGAGGTCATGATAATTGAAGACTTAATTGAGACTTGATGTTTTTAATTCCATCAACTATGAACTTTATCTAAAGGTGATTAGAATGAAATTTAACAACCTAACAATATAGAATCTGAAATTTAGCAACCTTAAGGATGATAACACAATTGCATTAACCTTAAGGAAGATAACATTTTACATTATTACCTTGGTAGGCTCGTACTTGATTGCAATTGCATTAAATTTGAACGAATTCCTTACTGAAAAATGAAATTAACACAGAAAATGGAACAGAAAAACACAAGCGATTAAGAGAAAATGTTAATCATTCGTTCAATTTGCAAGCGATTAAACAAATTGAAGTGAAACACCCATACGAATTAACACAAATTGAAGTGAAAACGATTTCCTTAGTAGACCTGTTACCTCGCAGTGAACTGAGCCTACTCTGGAAGATGATAGATGAACTCCATACACAATGACAATTAGGGCAATTTGGGTGTAGAGAAGATGACTGGTAAACTCATACGATATCAGCGATTACATCTCAGTGAATGTGAGCGACGATTTGTTGACTTGATGCCGAAAATTTGAGATTTGGTTTTGGAGAAGATTTGGGATTTGGGAGCGACAGTTTGCGATTTTGGGCTGCTAGGGTTTTTCTTCACGTTCCTTCATTCAAAATATTAAATTAGATAATATTCTTTTTTCCAGATTTTTTAATTTCTAAAAAATAGAATTTCATTTAATAAAAACAATTTAACTTACAGCCACGACTTTGTCGTAGCTGTTGAATTTTCATAAATTTATTATTCTTTTTTAAACATAAAATTACGAATACTATTTAAATAATTTTAATAAATTATATTATTTTTTAAATATAGCTACTACTTGTTGTTGCTATTGCTTTCCTAAATTTTATTTTTATAAAACATATCTTTTATCACCTACTGTAACAATATTTGTTGTTGCTGTAGGTGTTTTTTCCTAAGAAAATTTTATAGTTTTTAATTCATTTTTGGAAAATGATTTTTTCACACCTACAGCAACGACTTCAAGTCGTTGCTAAAGATTTTGTTGCTGTAAAATAGATTTCTTGTGGTGGATCTCAAAATCCCTCTTTTCTCTCCTACGATTATCTCTATCTCCCTCTCACCCCAAATTGGCGCTTCTTCCGCCTTTCCCCACCATATTCCGCAACTTTACACCCTCTTTTCTCTACTCCCTTCTTGATGGCTCCCACTGATCCTCCAGACCCACCCAACAAAGCTTACTGTATCAATAATATCTGCACCTTTGTTCCTCTCCCTCTCGACTTCGACACATCAAACTACGATGCATGGAGTGAACTTTTCGCTACCCATTGCAATGCCTTTGACGTTATCGATCACATCGATAACACCACTCCCAAACCCACCGATGACGAATGGAAGAAAGTCGATTCCTTTGTCAAACTATGGATCTACGGCACCATCTCTCAGGCTCTCCTACAAACAGTCTTCAAAAAGGATGCCACAGCCCTTCAAGTTTGGACAACCCTAAAAAATCTCTTTTGCGAGAACAAGGACGCTCGGTGTATGCAACTTGACACGGAGCTTCGTAACATTGTCATGGGCGACCTGTCTGTGAATGCTTATTGCACCAAGGTCAAAAGCCTTGTCGACCTTGTTGCTAACCTTGATCCGGCTTCCGCTATTCCGGACAAACACCTTGTCATGTACACCGTGAACGGTCTGTCCCCGAAGTATGAATCGGTTGCTGACATTATCCGGTACTGCTCTCCCCTGCCGTCGTTTACCGAGACCCGATCCATGCTTTTGCTAGAGGAACAACGCATGAGCACGTTGCGTATTCCGCCTCCAGTGCCTCATTCGGATCACTCATCCTCGCCCCATGCTCTTCTTTCTGGACAGCCTACGCCCTTTCACAACTTCTCCCTTCGAAATGATCGTTGCCGCACCGACCAACAACAACCAAACATACGCCACTCCCACGCTCCAGGCAGCGGTTTCGCATCGGGATCGAATTCCACGCCGCGACCGACTTTCATGTCGGGACCCGCTCTCACACCACGAGACGCCATCGGAAATCAACCCTCTCTGGTTGGGTCTATTTCCACCAGCCACCGATGCCGGCCACCGCCAACCGATAATACAACAAGTCCATCGTCTGTCGGCACCATCGTCCTTCCCGGGGCTTCTCGGCACTGCTCCACCTGGTCATCCTCAGGCTCATATTGTTGGGCCTGCAACACCCAATCTTGCTACGTCTCCACCTTGGGCCTGGACCACTCCAGATCAGCCCACTGCACTTTCTGAATTGTTCTCCTCTATGTCCCTGAACGAACCACCTTCCAGTGGTTGGTTCATGGACATCGGGGCTACCGACCACGTACATACGAACACAGGTATTCTCTCGCATTCTTCACATAATCATGATACTAATCCCTCATTTCTTTTGGCTAGTAACGGATCTAAGATGCCTGTATTAACCACTGGACATTCTCATATTCCCCTTCCTAATACCACTCACTCATTTCTATTACAAACATCCTCATTACCCCCAACATCATTAAAAATCTTATTTTCGTTCGCAAGTTCACACGCCATAATAGAGTTTCTATTGAGTTTGACGAATTTGGCTTTTCTATTAAGGACTACAAGACCCGCCAGCCACTCCTCCGATGTGATAGCTCTGGCCCTCTGTACCCGGTTACTTCCTCAACTCCACAAGCTCTCCTATCGTCTTCCCGCTCCGTCTGGCATCAACGGCTTGGTCATCCGAATGACCAAGTTTGATCCTCTTTAATTTCGAATAATGCTTGATCGTGTCATAAAGACAAAGTTGATGCTATATGCAACTCTTGTCAATTAGGAAAACAAATAAAACTTCCTTTTTATATGTCTGATTCT